>APFE030826775.1:23398-61769 GCA_000404065.3 Pinus taeda | reverse complement strand
CCTATTTTTTAGAAATAACCTTTTAATATAAGAATTAGCATTTTAATGCTATAATATAATAATTTCGATATAACTATTAATTAATATATTAATTATTATATTAACCAATTATAAATATTTATTATTTATAATTGTTAATATGAAGTAGTTTAATATATTAATTTAATTTATATAGAAATTATTATATTTTAGTTCATTAATCTAATTTTACTTTTAGTTCTAGTTCAATTCCCTAATTTTATCTTTAGGTTTTGTATTAATATATTAACCCTTCAATAAATTTTTTATTAAAATAAAAGTAATTTATTAAAAATAAAAAAGTAATTTTTAAATTAAAATAAAATAAAATAAAATTATTAGTCCAAGCCGACAGTGTGTGGTTCCCTAAAATTTTTCCTCATTATTATTTATTCCCTAAGAAGCTCTTCTTTTATCATCATTCTAAAATCCTGATGATGGATCCCATTTGGGATTTGAAACGTTGGTATAAAAATGTTCATACTGTGGATTCTCCGATCACTGATTCAAAATAATAAACCCTCAGAGCTGCTGCACCGATTTTCCCGCATTGGGTTTTTTGGGGACTTTTTGTCCAAAAATAACTATGCCCTATGTGTTTCTATTTCCTTGCTCAGTTTCTATGTTTCAGAATCATATTTAATTGGTGTACGTTGCTCAAGTAAGTTACTTCAATGTTTTAAGAAGAAATCTAAAATAAGCTTTTAATGTAATTTACGATCTAGGTGAAGTAGATTCAGTTGGTTGCAGTAGGATTCCTGAGATTGTTAGATCTAGGAATTTTCACAATTAGGTCATCCTCAAGCCCTAGAAGGAGGAGAAACTCAAGCGAAGTTCAAAGGAAGCCTTGGAAGCCCTAGATTTACTCACACGTGTGGAGGCAACCGCTGTTGTAGGGGCCGAAAATTTCATACTTGTAGTAGAGGCCGAAATTATGTAGCTGGGGTTCGAAGTTGTGCAATTGGAAAAGATTTGACTGGGTTTAACTTGGACAAAGGAAGCACATCATCAAGAAGGCCGGACTTGGTCTTGGAAGGGTATTGGTCTTGGTCTAGAGGTCTTGGAATTCGTCATTTGAAGAATCTATAAGAGAAGAGATTTGTGGGTTTTCCTCTCAAGTGGAGAGGTTTTGGTCTTAGCTTACAGCCTATATCCTGTGTTATTGTGTACTGTTGATCTTCTTGTTTTGGTAATTGTTTGATGATAACAATAACATAATAATAAGAGAAGAAGCTAATAAGTAAGAAAATGTAAAAAGACATCACAAGCAGTTATCAAGTTTAAGAGAAATTATCCTAATTGCAGCCCTATAGATTTCTCAACAACAAACACTTATTAACCTTTTCCTTGAACAACACCGTCCCTATTAGGGCCTATGCTACAAACTTTAATGCAATTCAAATTTGCACAAATCCAAGTTTATCTCAAATAATTTCAAGCAAACCATACCATTCTTGACATCAATTGACCTCAAAAGTCTTTTAATTATTGATAAATATGGAACAAATACAAAGCAATACCAACAACACTTGCCCAAGCTCAAGCTTCCAACTCTGCCTGCATTCAAAGAGGGGGGTTAGATTTATAGAGAAATGGGAGTGAATCCCAATGTATAAGAGATCTGCCAAGTGTGAGAGATGATGATCCCAAGGCTCAACGAGCCCATCCATATGTCCACCAAACTGTTGTGCGTTGAATCCCAAGTGGATGAGCATGTATCTTTGAGGGGCTGCATATGGATGGAGGTTGCCAAGTGTAGCAAATGAGGGGGAGTAAAGGGGAGCCTTTCCGTAATTAACTCGGGGTCAATTTCCAATTTAACTCGCCCGTACTCCAACTGTTTGACAATTGCTATGTGGGCTCTCCAAGACAGGCCCGCGTATCTCTTCTAAGGCTGCTGCATATATCAACAAGTGGACATGTGTGGAGGAGGGGGAGTTAACCCCCACTTGTTAATCATCGTAACGAAGTAAACTCAACCTTGATTTACAACAAACTTGGGCAACATTTAAGTGTGGAACTCGTGCCCATTAAGGAAAGATAATGTGTCCTCGACGTGCATTTCAGCCTCCTTAACTAGTTGTTAATGGGTGAAAAAATCACCCCGCATCCCCCCACCGCCCCCTAGGTGGCCTCAAATCATCATTTAACTCAACCTTTGATGCCTTGTCACTTTACTTAATTGATGGTGACTTTTAGTCAATTGAAAACATGTCTCTGGGTTGCCCCCAGTTATTTAATTTTGAATTTTCTTGTCTTTTTCCTCACTTTTCTAGTAAAAGTGATTTTTGGTGAGGAAAATCAATTATTTGCACCCCAAAGTGGGTACCAGAACAATGTTGGTACTTTGAGTATGCATTTTGAGTACTCACATGCCATACAACATTTCCTAGTTGACACCTTTTTACTTATTACATACAATTTAATTAAAAATTCTTCTTATGTAGAAATTTTTTAATTAATCAGGGAGCCGAAGTGAAAATGGTGGGCGAACCAGAGGGAAGGAGTTTTGACTGATGGAAATGGCAGGTTTTGGTATTTTTCGGCCATGGAAATCAGACTGACGGAGTTAAGAAAGTTAGATTTTGCGGGAACTGAAATTTTCAGGTCAGAAGGTACAAGGTTCTATCTGGAGGATCGTTTTACTGAATCACAACCTTTAAATGGATTCAGGTCTCTGTGCAGAGCGGGAGAAGGTGGATGAAAATGAATCAGTGGACATAGAACCAGCTCTTGAAGATCTTCTTGCTTGTTGGGGACACGAAGTATCTGAGAAAAACCTGCAACTTTTCTTTCCAAATAGTGCAGTGGACCTTGTTCTGCTTGAAGAGAAGGTGGAAGGAAGTGGGCTGAAAAAAGTTGCTCAGGAAAGGGTATCTGCATCAAACCCTTCTTTGACAAGGCCGCTCCCTAGCCTGTCGAGGTCCTCGTCCAATGAAGAGGAAGGCGGGGGCTCGAAAGGATACGGAGTAAAGGGACAAACACAAAGACTAGCCGCTGCCTCTGAGTTAGTAGTAGATAGGACGGTTGGGGGGGTGTATGAAGTAAACAGAGAGCCTATTGGTAGCCGCTCTGAGCTTCATGAGGCAGAAAAAACAAATGCTCCTGCAAAGAATAATCCAGGAGAGGGAGGAACTCAGACAGAGGCCGTGGGAAGGAAGCTAAAGAAGAACAAATCAATCAGAAGAAAAGAGGAGTGGCCTAGCTGCGTTTTTGGAATGGATATTAGTATAGATCAGGCAATGGAAGCCTCAGAAACCTTCTTAGTCGGCAGAGTTCGTGGTAGAAAGCGCTCGGTTGACTCCATCAAGGATTAGGCGCAGGCTGAATGGAAAGAAGCCCTGGGACAGCCAGAAGAGATCAAGAATCTGGTCAGAGGCTGGTTTTGTATTAGGTTTGGTCAAAAGGAGCACGCAGAATGGGTGTTGGACAAGCATTGGAGCTTCCGGAAAAGGCCAATCCTATTTAGAAGGTGGACGCCCTTGTTTGATGCTCAGAAAGAAAAACCGGTGGAGTCACCAATATGGGTCAAATTACCGGGTCTCCCTATGCAATTCTGGACTGACTCGGCATTTACTACAATGGGTAATACCTTGGGGAAGTTTCTTGATATTGATAGATCATATCTTAGAACTCATGATTGGAGTGTCGCTCGTATCCTGGTAAGCTTAAATCCCAAAGAAGGTATGGCGGATGCTATGAACCTGAAGTATCGAAGTCTAGAGTTCCTACAGACCCTGGACTACGAAAACCTCCCTTTCAGATGCCATCGTTGTCACAAATACAGACATCTGGCCCGGGAGTGTCCTCTAGGTCACCGGCGCCGTCGTAGACAAAAGAGAAAAGGAAAAAATCTGGAGGCAAATCAGTGGTTGTTATCCCAGAAAGAAGGAGCTCAAATCAAGGAGAGCGGACTTCAGGCAGAAGTTCAGGGGTCGGGTCTGGAACAAGCGGAGGAAGCTGATCAGGAACAACCTGGGTTTTTAGCAAGTAAGGCTGTCTCAACTCCGATGTCTCTCATGGGAACTGTAGCAGTTTCTGAAATGGTAGGGGTGGCCCAGGCTAGTCCGCTTCTTTCCCCTTCTCTTTCCATATGCTCTTCTATTGATTTATCTCAAACATGCTGTGATGAGTATGACCCCTTCAGGCAGCTCGTGGATGATCTGTCGAACCCGAGGAAGGACCTAGCCTCTTCAGACAGTGTTATAATGACTATTCCACCCTCTCCAAAGCTGACTTCTAGTCCCACGGATGCTGCCTTATCTTTTCCTTCCAGTGTTTGGAGCCCGGAACCCCCCTACAATCTCAGACCACTGACCACCAGAAAAGGGAAAGGGCTTGCTGTGGGAGGTTTGGAGTTGGACAAGGTGACAGTAGGTCTGAGGAAGACAAGAGGAAGGAAATCAAATCTGACGAAGGCACAGTTGAAGGCTGTCATTGATATTGCTGGTGGGAAACAAATGTCCCTGCCAGGGGTGCTTAGAGCAAAGCGGACACCCCCTGAGGTTTCTCGATGATCATCTTATCCTATAATAGCAGCGGTTTAGCTAGTCTGCCCAAAAAGCTAGCTCTGAAGGACCTGGTAAGGACCAATAAACCTGATATTCTCCTGATTCAAGAAACGCTAGGGAAGGGGGACGAAGTTACAGGAAGTCTCGTCAAGCTCTTTCCGGGCTGGACCTTCCATGCCATTGATGCAAATGGTCATTCGGGAGGAGTGGCTCTGGGCTTCAATGCAAAGGTCCTTCGGGAGATCTCCTCCTGGGGATTGGAAAATGTTTTGGCAGTGGAACTTTATTCCAACGAACTCTGCATCCCTTTTCATATCCTTAATGTTTATGGTCCAGTCTTGAATCGGGAGAGTTTCTAGAACTCTTTCTTTGCAAAGTCCTTTATGTCACACCCAAATCTTATAGTTGGGGGAGATTTTAATTTTTCTTTGGGGAAGTCAGAATCTTGGGGGGTCAGAGCCAGGGCTGATCCCCTTTTTGATTTCTTTCAAAATAAACTGGCCTCTTCTCACATGGTGGATGTCCCTTTGCTCAAAGCTGTGCCCGACATGGAGGAATCGAAGAATTGCAGAAGAATGGATAGGGAAGAAACTAGATCGATTTCTGCTCGGTGAATCGATGGCAGAAAATTTACAGGCTTTTAGACATTGGGTTGGGGAAGGTGGTCTATTGGATCATTTCCCGGTCTTTCTGGAAGTGAAAGGGGCTTTCACCAAACCGGGCACCCCCTTTAAATTTAATGCCTCTTGGCTTTCGGATGCAACTTATATTAGTCTATTCCACAACACTTGGAAGAAAAATGCATTCAGTGAAGATGAGAGTCGCAGTCAAATTTTTATGGATAATTTAAAAAGGATGAAGGTCGCCTCTAAACAATGGGCCCTCCTAAAGAAACTGAAGGATGAAGAAACGCTGGAAAATGTCAATTCTGAGATTGCTCTCTTGGAAGCCCCAGGTGGAAATGGCTATGGAACAGCAGAAGCTCGGGCTAGACTACAAGAGATGGAGTGGGAAAGGAGGAGAATCCTTCATCAAAGGGAGGAAAGCTGGCGTTTAAAAAGTAGAGTGATTTGGTTGCAGGCGGGGGACGACAACACCAAGTTTTTTTCAGAATTACGCAAGAGGAAGGAAAAATTCAAATACCATTTGGGAAACGAAGAAAGTCAATGGTGATCAGGCGCGTTCCTTTGAAGATCTGGCCTCTTTGGGGGTCAATTTCTTCAAGAATCTTTACAAAGCGACAGAGGAAGTTTCTATTGCAGAAGTTATAAGAGTTGTGCAGTTTTTCCCAAGGTTCATAGAGGAGGAAGGAAATGATTCTATCATGGTGCCTGTTACAAAGGAGGAGGTTGAAGACATCCTCAAGTCAATGCAAAAGGACAAAAGTCCAGGCCCAGACGGGTGGACTGTCGAATTTTTCCAACGCTTTTTTGAATTCATTGGAGACGAGCTAGTGGCAGTAGTGGAAGATTCCAGGCATATAGGTTCAATCCCAAATCCTTTCAGTGCCACTTTTCCAGCCCTCTTTCCCAAATCGGATATTCCGGTTTCTTTTGACGAATTCAGGCCTATTTCATTGTGCACCTGTGTTTACAAAATTATTGCAAAAGTTATTGCCTCTAGGTTTAAACCAGTCCTCTCCAGAAATATTTCACCAGAGCAGTTTGGCTTTCTAGACGACAGACAAATTCATGAAGCAGTCGGAGTTGCGCAAGAAACTCTTCATAGTCTAAAAATTGGGAAAAAAAAGGAGCCGTTGTGAAAATCGATCTGTTAAAGGCTTATGACAGGCTCAGCTGGCTGTATCTCAGGCTTCTGCTAACTCATCTGGGTTTTAGGTATGATTTTGTGAGATGGGTGATGAGTTGTGTTTCCTCTTCTTCCATAGCTGTGCTGATCAACGGAGCGACCTCCAGTTTTTTTAGTCATGAGTGTGGCCTACGTCAAGGCTGTCCGCTCTCTCCACTTTTGTTTTTGCTGGCAGCAGACGGCATCAACCTTATGATTTAGGATGCTAAAAGACAAGGGACTCTCAAAGGCATTGAAGTTGCGGTAAACTTTTGGGTCACCCACCTCCTTTTCGTGGATGACATTCTCTTGTTCAGCGATGGAAGTCTAGAGGATTGCAGGACGCTCAAGAAAATTTTGGACCTTTTCCTGAAGGCTACAGGCCTATGTCTTAACGAGAGAAAATCCACTCTCACATGTGTAGGTATGCCCAGAGAGGTTGTGCGCAGAGTGGAGCTTGTTCTAAATTTCGAAGTCAAATTGCTGGAGGATGCCTTTAAATATCTGGGGTTCATTCTGAAACCCGACAATTATAGGATCAAAGATTGGAAATGGATACTTGTAAAAATTGAATCCAAACTGAAGCACTGGAGTTTCAAGTGGCTGTCCAGGGCAGGAAGGCTAGTGTTTATCAAATCTGTTCTGATGGCAATCCCAGTTTATTGGGCTAGTCTGACTTGGGTTCCCAAAGGAATCTTATCCTCAATTGACAAATTATGCAGCAGGTTCCTGTGGGCGGGGTCCAAGACGGAGAAAGTTACCCCATGGATTACTTGGGATAAAGTGGCTCGTCCTAAAGAGTGGGGAGGTTGGGGTATAAAAAATCTTGATTGCTTCTCCAAATTTCTAGCAGCAAAGCTCAGCTAGAGGCTCATTTCTTCTGAGAACCTGTGGACTTCTGTTTCTAAAAGAAAATATATTGACCCGCTATCAACACTAGATTAGATCAGATTGCCGCAAAAGACTTGCAAAAACTCCTCGGTGGTCTGGAAAGCTGTGGTCGCCTCTGTCAAAATTATAGAGAAGGGTTTGGCTTGGAGTGTGGGGGATGGAACTCAGATCAGGCTAGGTAGAGATCCATGGATAGGCTGTACTGAGGTTTTCTCCCTTTCTCAGGGTTTGGTTTCAACTTTAAAAGACAGGGGGCTATACACTCTAAATCAGGTAGCTGATCCTCGGGCTTCATCCATTTGGAGTCAAGGATGGATTCAGGGAAGAGATTTACATTTGGAGGAAGAATGGCTGGAGGAATGGGATCTGTTCAGAAGAGACCTCCTCAACTCCTCAATCAGGCTCTCTGACTCCCCGGATGAACTCAGATGGGTCTTTGCCCAGAATGGGCTTTATTCCCCAAAGATGGGTTACAAATGAATGATGTCTCAAAAAGGGTGGGAGAATCCGGATTGGTGGTTTAAACCGCTCTGGAAATTAAAAGGGCCAGCCAAATCAAGATTGTTCTTCTGGTGTGTTCTGCTCCATAAAGTCCCTACGTGGGATTTTCTTCAAAAAAGAGGTCGGATTGGTCTTGGATGGTGCCCTCTCTGTAAAGATGGTGTCGAATCTGCTCAGCACCTGTTCCTTTTCTGTTCTCACAAGCCTTTGGGCCGAAATGTTAAGGCTTCTAAAAACTCCTTTTAGATGGGAAGGATAGGGGCTCTTGGAAGCTTGGCAGAAGTGGTGGAATGAAGCCACAAACAACAGAGAGAGATCCATTCCTCTGCTCGTTACCTGGGGGACCTGGCTGAGAGAGATCCATTCCTCTGCTCGTTACTTGGGGGACCTGGGTTGCAAGGAATCAAGTTATTTTTAAGGACTCTGTTTTCCTGATAGGTCGTCTTGCCGCAGAAGGAGCTGCAATTTATGAAAGTATCCCTGTTCCTCTGGATCCTCCTGCTACTAGAGCTGTTCGCTAAGAATTTATTAGATATTCAATGTCGTGGGCTGAGATGGTGCTTCAGATATTAATGGTCGCTGTGGGGCTGGTTTGATTATTCATTTATCAGAGGATAAGGTTGTTAAAGCTTCTATCGGTCTTGGACAGGGCTCCAATAACTTTGCAGAATTGAAAGCCCTTCACTCACTACTCTGTTGGCTTATCCTTAGGAATGTGAGAGAAGTCCAGATCTTTGGGGATTCAATGAACGCTGTGAAATGGTTTAACAGGACTCATCAATGCAGGAACTTCATCTTGCTCCCTCTGCTTAAAGAAGTCTTACGCCTAAAATGTCGTTTCTCGGAGATCACTCTCTGCCATATCTATAGGGAAAGAAATTATGAAGCTGATCGTCTTTCAAAAGAGGGTGTTGAACAAGATTCGGGGTCCTGGACTGTTTTGGAGGAAGAAAATGGGTTGGTTCGTTCGCTAGAACAACCCATTTTCGCCTAAGTTTTTGATTTTCCTGAGTCTATTTATGCTCATGTACATAGTTTTTCTTTTTCCTTTTGTTTATATTTCTTTCATGCAGCTTTCTTCATGGGCTGTTTCCTTCAAAACAGGAGGCCTGGGTCGCGGAGTGCCCTCAATGTTTGATCTGCATAGTGGATGCTGTACGCTGTTCTTTCTTTTGGTCTCTCGCCCTCAACTTATAATCTGATTCTCTATGCGTGAATCAGTTCCCGGGAGTTTGGACTCTCAGGGGGAGGCGCTTTGTGCCATTTTTTGGCTGTAGTGACTGGTGAGCATACGTTCTTTTGGGCTGTATTGACTATCAGTTGTGACTTCTTTTCACCCATCATGGCAAAAATCAAGTCGGTTTGCAATGCTTTGCATTTACTATGTAACAATCTATTTTTAATAGAAAGTTCGGCTTTTTTCTGTGGAAAAAAAAGAAGAAATTTTTTAATTATTAAAAATTCCTAAAATAACCTAATACAATTCCGTAAGACTCTGGATAATGCCTAGCATGGTAATATACATTGACCTTAGACTTAGAAAACACACTCAAGGCCTAGTTATTAAGACACCCTCCAACTTTGGAGGTTATGAGTGAAAAAACTCAATTAGTTATTTATCACTGAAAAACGAAAATAATTAATTAAGTGAAAGAACACTCTAGAGAAACTTCCTTAGTAACAAGGTCCCAAGGGTCTAAGTTTGTTACATAAGCTCATCATGCTAGCGTCATTTTATACAATTTTCCCATAGGGGTATGGAATTTGCATAAAAAGAAGAAGATAGAATAGAGAGAAAAAGGGGCAAGATTGGCCTTGCTGAATTTCTGAATTTTGAAATTTGATAGGTGCCTTGTACATTGGGCCATGGGGTCTTCATTTTTGCTAGGTATAACTTTGTAGGTTACGCTCATTAAGATGAGAGACATTTATCAAAAGCACAATGGCATAAAGTTTGGGCACACCTGTACAGGCAAGTGGATTTCTCTAGCATATCTGGATGTTGTGGCAAGACTTTTCCAAGAGATCTCTATTAGAGATATAAGAAAATTTCTCTTAATGAAATATTGATACAATGAATACAAGTGGGTGTTAAATTTTGGTAATCGCGGTCGGTATTCTTCAATTACATTAGCCCACAAAATTAAAAGAAACAAAAATTTAAATTTGGATTCAAGTCAGCTTCAAAATAAAAATGAGGGAATTTAAAAATTTAAATTTGAATTTATTTTGCCTCCAAAAGTCAAGTTGGCCCTCCAAAAAGTACAAGTCGGCTCAGTGAAAAGACACATTGATTCGAGCACCCTGTTGACCCTATCGCCTACACCTACCTAAAATTAGTGAGAAAAGCCTTTAACCCCACAAGGTGTGGTTGGTGGCAAGGAACCTAGAGAAGGGGTTGTCACCTATTCCTAACTCTCTTTGTTTAAGCTATTTCCTAGGTTAGCTATGGGGCGGGATCCCTAAAGGAAAACTAAAGTTAAAGTTGTAAAGTTTCTAGGAGAATTGTTAAAGTGAATTAGATTACTTTTTTAAGATTTATAAGTAAATGTGATATGAGCAATAACCATCAACAACTATCAATACATAAGATAAGCATAAAGCATTTGAACAACTAGTGCCTTCAAAGTATTGCTCTAAAATGAAATTATATTTACTTAAATGAGATGAAATACTTTCAAATGGAAAGCAAAAATAATCCTGAAAAGTGAAATAAGAAACTTTTACCACAAGATATAATCAACGCAAGATACATGGATGCCTTTAAGATAAATAAATTGATAAATCAAAATATGTAAAGATATCTTGCCAAAATGAAAACAATTAGTAATCTACATGAAGAATGTAAGTGAGATTATCTTTGTCAATGTCTATTAAAGTAACTTGACCTCAAACATTAAACAAGCATATAAGTAAACTTGAAATAGATCTTCAACATGTAAACTAGTGCCTTCAAGTAAACAATAGCTTGCCCAAAATGAGATTAAGACACAAATGATAAAGAATTTAAATGTTAGACCAAGATAACAAGATGAAATTAAATTTGCAACATCAAACAAGTTGTACTTGAGAATGAAATGCTCAACTTACGAGATACATCAATCATTCATGAGCATAATGACCATCAAAATGGTAACATGAAATGATGTTGCAAAAGTAAACAATATTCCAAGTACAAGAGAATTAAATTGTTGCAAAATTTAAGAGATTACAACACTTGCATCAAAAGTGCTTCTTGAAATGGGAAATACTATTTGCATACGAAACTCTAAACCATCAAGACAGCATAATGGAAAATTGCAAGTAAAGTAAAATGTGATGTGAAATTCTCTTGGTTTATTTTATTAGTTGAACTTAAAAAACAAGATTGCAATAGAATTCTAATCCTATGACCTCACCCTCGCCCAAAGATTTGGATCTCATCGTGAGGAGTCAATAGAGATAGAGGGTCCCTAAAAAGTTTATTCAACCAACTTAAGTTGGAGGTAAGTTTTAGTGATGCTTGGGGCATGTAAGATCTCTAGAAGTAAACTAACAAAATAAAGGAATTAAACTTCAAATTGAAATATATTTGCTTGACATGAAATAAAATGTTGCTTTGAAAACTAGAATTTTCCTAAATACTTGATACATGTAAAGTCTGCTCAATGGTGAAGCATAAGTAAACTTGGAACAATATTCAAGTCAAATAAACTCAAGTTAAAGGTGCTTGCATGTAAAAATCTGAATTTGCTATGAAAGTAAATGAACTAAAACTTGTAGCAAATCAAACTAAATAGCATGCAAAATGAGTGTGATGCATGATTGTGTTAATTAGCTAATTAGATGTGATGCATGCAAGTGAAGGAGATCAAAAATCAAACTTGAAGTCCTCTCCCAAAAGGTGGAGAGATAGGGATACCAATGGGTAAAACCCACGCTTCCAAAACCAGAAATTTTATTAGTTGTTTGAATAGGAAAAACCAATGAAGCCTCCTCCAAAACCTAGGGAAAAACCTTCAAAATTGACCTTTAAGCCATAGACCTTTCCTTGCTGAAAATTTTCTGCGATTTGATGTTGATTTGGGGTAGCATCGAATGTGCTCTAGCCATGAAATTTGATGGAGAGGTTGGGGCACATGAGTTCTCCAATACCCAGAAAGGCTTTGGGCAGATTCTAAACAGATTAGGAGATATTAAAATAATTAATATTTTTAATGGAGTCCCTAAGTCTAAACTTAGGGAAAATAAAATATTAATGTGTATTAATATGAATCTGTGTTAGAGTGGTCCAAAAGACATGGATCAAGCAAGATCTAATTCTTAGCCGTTGATTAGGGACTTAATCTCGGCCGTTGATATGTCAACGAGAAAAGTATAAGAGGAGGCTTGAGAGTCACTTGGAGAATACATCAGAGTGATCAGTCATTCTATTCTCTAGAGCAGGGTTTGCTAAGAGAGATAGAATCAATGATCGGGAGAGCAACTGAGGGGCATTGAGTACAGAGAGTCAGAGAGGCAGAGCTAGTGCCAGGATAGCAGCAAAGAAGCCAGAGAGAGAGATGTAGGAGCAGCCAGTGCTCACGCAGGGCCACACAGAGGCAGCGAAGTGCTGCGCGGAGCACTAGAGGGGCCAGCGTCGCTGACGCAGAGGTTCAGAGAGCTGACGCAGGGCCTCCTGGGGTTGATGCAGGCTAGGAGAGGTCGACGTAGTCTAGATTCGGCAGACGCTGGGGTTTCTGGGGTAGATTGGTGCTGAGTAGCTGTCGGAAGGATTATCCGGGGTTTCAGCCAATAGATTTGTTAGAAACCAAGAGGTATTACTGCTAAGGAAATTCTCTGTTGCGTAGGCTAGTTTCGACACCTAGATTGTAGTATGATATTGCTTAATAAGAAAAATCTCAGATAGCTGCACCGATTTTCCCGCATTGGGTTTTTTCGGGGACATTAGTCCAAAAATAATGGTGTCATATGGTGTGTTTGTTCTTGTTTCTTTTAGTTGCTGATAGGTAATATGTTGAACATGCACTAGTGTTTATTTTCAGTGTTTACATTGTAAATAATTTGTTAAGGAAAAATAACAAGTAAGTAGGAATAAATTAGATAAAGTGCATGGAGGGTTTCTAACTAAGAAAACTTACAAACTTCAACATTTGAAGCCCAAAAAGGCTCAACAAAATTCAGATTTCATAGGAGGAGAAGAGAGGCTAAGCCTCTTCAATGCCCATAACTAAGAGAGAGAGAGAGGACAACCCAAGATAAACTCGGCCTCATCCAAGAAGAACTCGACCTAGAGATGGAAATAGTCTCAAAATTTGAGCCCCAAGGTCCTGCATGCAAACTTGTAAGTAGTTTGGAGATGAATCTTGCAAGTTGCTGCAAGAAAACAAGTTAGAAATGGACTACAAAGCACAAGTATTAGCTCAATAATTTACAAAATAGTCTACAAAAGGCTAAGCCAAAGAGTATGAGTAAACTCTCCTCTTTGACTAGCCATTGTTTAGCTCTTTGAAATAGCAAGATATAAATCAATGAAGCACAATACTTGAAGAGTAAATTTTTAATTTGATTTTGATGCAATAAATAAGAGCCTAAAACTTAAAGAAAACCCTGGAAGATAAATCGAAATTGATGAGACTTTGGAATTTAACACATGCAGGTTCTCCTTGAATATTTCAAGAGTGGGTTGGTTCCTCCAATAACTTCCCCTCACTCTTGAAGCCTGATCAAAGAAAGATTCTTCTACAGAACTTCACCAAAACCAATTAGATCCACATGAAATTAAATAAATGCAATGGAAAGAATTTCTAGAGATATATTTGACATCAGTAAAATATTTCTCTTCCTAGAGCAATTAAACGATTTTTATGTTAATATGAGATAGCTGCATATCACATATCTCGAAAGCATGAAGGAAATAATAGCATGAGGAAGTAAATAGAAACATAATAACAAACATGTCAAGAATTTACCATACGCAAGGAGAAGAACACCTCACAAGTAACCCCAAAGTCTGTTGTATTATATTGCAAATGCCTGTATAATCCAACAACGTGTCCTCAAGCCCAATAGCTCGTATTACATGATACATATGAGAGCCCATGGCTCTATTATATAGACATTTTGGAGCAAATCCAAAGAAAGAGCAAGTCGAGATAGCTTCAGTCAAACAATCCAAAGAAGCTCAGTGTAGGCCCCAAGGAAATGCGTGGTCCCTTCCAAGAGAAACTCGTAATTCTCAAAGTGAAGTGCTAAGTGTAGAAGCACTGGAGCTAATAGTGAGATAAGTCCCCACGAAATTCTCAATCCAAATATTTCATTGAATATTCCTTTAGTGCATGAGCTCCTCTAAATAATTCGATTTTCCTCATAGGCAATTGTTGCATTAACTCCAGGGAATTCGATTTTATGAGATATTGGTGCATTTATGATGTAAGGTGCTTAGTCATTGTCCACATGTTCCTTGACTCAACTCTTTGACTTAGGATAATTTCCAAGTCATTTCCATGTCATTCTGTCCCATAGACTAATTTATTTCTCTCTATTTAATTTATTTCTAGCCTAATTTATTGCCACATTTTACACTAAACATACGAAAAACGGGTATTAGGGGTTCTAAACACATTTTTGACGCCTCAAAGTGTGTCATAATAAAAATTTGAGAGTGAGAGGTGTAAATTTTATTACTCATACTCCATACAACTTCGCTAGACATCACTTATTATATTACAAATACAATTTCTATTGCAATTTCCGCCTTGTGGAAAATCTAAAAAAATTAAAAAATGACCACCTAGACCTAACCAAATTCCACGATTTTTTTGTGTGTGATCTAGTATGCTAATAAATGTTGATCCTAAACACTATGACTCACCCAAGGCCTCACCATCAAGCTGTACTCTGGCTTTGGGGTATATTTGGAGGAAAAAACTCAATTAATTATTAAGTCCTGGTAGGGAGATGATAATTAACCAAGTGCAAAAAACCTCTTAGGGTAATACTCACTTGTTGGCAAGGTCCCAAGCTACCTAGGCTTGTTACATGACTCAAAACTCATCATACTAGCATCACTTATTACAATTCCCTGCAGGGTGCGGAATCCGGGTACAACAGAAAATGATGAAAATAAGAAGTAGAGTTTAAAGACTCTGGTAATTTGATTATATTTGATGGTACAAGTGTCCTTTTGGTACATCCTTGGGCATGGAGTTTTTAATAGTCATCAAGCGCCACTCTAGTGGTCAACACACCCCAATCACTATATATTGCCACTCAACCTCATCACTTCATCACTTCAAGGGAAATTCGGATCATCATCAAGAAGTATCAAATCTTCTATTCACACTTACCAAAGAGTCTAGAAAAGAAGCCGAGTTTTCTGAGGAAGAAATCCTTGTGCAGCAGACCAAATTTCTGGGCAGCAGACTGAGTTTATGGGCAGCAGACTGAATTTCTGGGTAGCAGACCGAGTCTTTATGGGCAGTAATAGGAGGCTGAAATTCAACCTGTGTTTGGGAAGTTGAACGCAGGTTAACAGAGGCTATTTTTGGACAATTTGACCAGGTTTGACCTGTGCTAAGTACTGGTCTTGTTTACCCTAATTTGACTAGAAAATCAAATTGTATCTTTTGTTGAATTGGACAAATTTCTCCTAAGAAAGGGTTGCTGGGTTTCTCCCTAGTTAGGGTTTTTTGAGGGTAAAATTTGTCTCTGTGTTGGCTATCTCTTTATGATCCTACTGTCATTATTGTTTTACTGTTATGATTTTCTATGTATAATTGCTTAATGATAAGATAGATTGATTAAGAAATCATTGGAAATTAATTATCAGAGTAGAAGATCCTAAAAAAGCAACAGCGGGAAACCTTGTTTATAAAAGATATAAAGTGAAGTCCTAAGTTGAAGACCAAGTGACATTTATAGGGTAACTAGGCCCTTATTTAGCCTAATCAATACTAATTGTTCTAATTAAGCCTTATTCAAAAAGTGGTCTTGTACAGTGATACAGTGAAATATCCTAAGGAATTCTGACCATAAATCATTATCTTTGATTACAAATTCATGTTTGACATAGAAAATAGCTTATGTGCATTGATTTTACTTGCATAATAAACATATCATGTTGAAATACACAATAATACAGTTTTCATCATCAATGTTCTTCATATTAAGCCCACATGTTCAAACATTTTCAGTTTATGTCACATTGTCAACATATATAGAATATCTCATGTACTTAAGTTTCTACAGTATTAAATTTTCTTACCAACTCTAAAACACTTTGAACTAGGTGCATCTAGGTATATTTATATTTTTAAGGCTTTGTTATGGTGTTTGTCTTTCCGAACTTTAGAGAAAATTAACATGCATGTTTCTTGCATGCTATATAGGCATTAAGTTGGTCGGTTTTAGGTTTAGCTTCTGATCCTCTTCATGACAAAAGAGATCTTGGTATTGCAGATTGCAAACTTTCAACTAGCAATAATAAATTGATTCAGAGATCTTAATCTGCATTTTTGAGTGTTATGATGAAATGGGAAACTCCTCTCTGTTTATTTTTCTGATGATTTCCTTTTGAATAAAATGCAGAAATTGGGTGGCAATGCTATGCTTGTGGATGCTGAGCATGTTTTTGATCCATACTATTCAAAGGCATTGGGGGTGGATGTAGAAAGCCTAATTGTTTGCCAACCAGACAGTGGAGAGATGGCCTTAGAAAGTAAAACTTCCTTCCTCCTTGCTAGAAGCAATGCTTGCATTCTGATGTTGTGGGATTTTGTTGACAGACGTATATTTTAACAGGAAAATGGAAGTGTTGTCTCCTCCTCTGTTTACTTATCTTTTATAAACTACTGAACTGAAATCTGCTTACATGTGAGGTATATGTTTATATCCCTAAGGCCCATGTTCCTAATACAGCCAAATTGTTCCATAAAGATAATGGTAACATGCACAAATCTTTTTAAAGAGCTGGAAAGTTTCAAAAGATTTTCATACCCTTATTCCATATCGAAGCTTGTTAGATGGTACTCTATCCAATTTTTAGTTAAAAGTTATCATGAGCAGTAGACTAATTAGAAAAGTATGTCATCCAAGTCATTTTGATAATGAGGGCCATTACTACTAAGAACAAAATATTGCTATTCAAGGTAATACCCCACTCATAGATGCCCATCTTTGTTTAAAACAACTAACTCTATTCCTAATTTCCTTATTGTTGATTTTTCATAGGTCTTGTAGCTGTTAATTACTTCTAATGATTTTTACTTTAAATCCTCTTGCATTCACATTCATCATTAAGCAATTACATAGAAGATCTTCAATAGTAGAACAAAATCGACAGTAGGATTAAAGAGATAGCTAGACAAGCAACACAAACATTTTACCCTGGGAAAACCCACATGGGAAAAACCCAACAACCTTTTCCTTAGAGAAATGTTCAGTTCAACAAGAGATAGATCTAATCTTTTCAGTCAAAGCCAAGATCAAACTGACCATAGACAAATCTAGGTCAAGCCTGGTCAAACAGAGTTAAATAGTCTCACAAATTAGGTCTGCCCAAAAGAGGTTTGTTCTGCCCAGATTCGGCCTGCCAGCGAAACTTGTTTGCCTCAGGTCTGCCTCTGATAAACTCATCTGCATCATAGAAATTCGTTTGCTTAGAAGACTCCTCATAAATTTGCACGTTGTTGAAATATGTAACTAGGTTTAGTCTTTATAATGACATATGTAATCATGATTTTATGTAACGAGAAAAATAAATTTATTATTCTTAACCTTGAGGCATGGGTTTCATGCTCAAGGAAATTTATTTTTATAGGTCAAGCTCCCATTGTAAGCTCTTACGGCTTGTCAATTGAGTCTACAAGTCATTAGGGTCATTGTCATGTATTAAAGACCCATTTGGGCATGTTACATAATGTAAAAATATTTATGTAAGTCAAAGTCAAGTCGAGGAACTCTCCAAAGACAAAGTCATAATGCAAAAGAACAAGTCGGTCTTCTCAAGCATCAAGTCGACCTAAAAGCGTCGAGGATGAGTATTTATATAAGAGGACTCAACCTCACTTAAGGAGGCATTCATTCATCACCATAAAGTTCGATCTAAATAAGAAGAAGTGACTGACATAGGGCAGCGAAGGAAGAGATACTCTCAAGCGGAGGAAATCGAAGGTTTGCATTTGTTTTAGGGTTTGAATTTGTCACACGTGCGAGGAAGGATTAGGGCATCGACCTATTGCACAAAGGTGGAATTGCAGACCTTTAGGAAGCTGAATCAAGAGAAGGAATTGATCTATCTTTCAAGCCGAGATCACAAGAAGACTAACTCTAGTCAAGCGAAGGAGAAAAAGTATTGAAATTACCCTAAGTTTGCCACATGTGCGAAAAGTACAATACATTAGAGGAGGTCGAGAGTCGTAATCAAGGAGGTTGAGAATTTCAGACTAGGGCTTGTGATGTTCCTTTTTCTGGTGTTCCTTATGGCATGGTTATGATGGACTTTCAGGGTTGGTTGCAGATAGGTCGCAGGTGCAGGTTTACGTCGTCAACAGGCCTGATGGATTTTAGAGATGTTTTATGCGGTCTGGAGGAGTTCACTTGCCATCTTCCATCATCAGGATTGATTCTGCACAACTCGCTTCTCGTTCTTTTGCATTCTAATAATTCTCGTAAAACAAGGCTATTACTACTAACTCACTTAATTATGCTTAAGGTGGCATTTCGTGAGGAATACTTGACAAAACACCTTAGTGTAATAGCTCGTTGGAACCATAATGAGAAGATCTATAGGATGAGATGGTTAGTGGGGATTTTCAGTGGCCTGAGGAGGCATGGTGGCCAATTTACCATTTTCCCACATTAAAAAGATATTTTAATTGAGGGAAATGTGCTCAATGATTAAAATAATAATCAAATAGGAGCTTCTAGAGGGGTCCATCAAATATATAAAAAGAGGAGGGGAGGCCATTAGAGGACATCTTGGATTTGATATTTCTTCTTGTACAAGAGGTTGAGAACCTAGTTCTCTACTTCATTGGTAGCCCCAGGACGAAAATCCTCGGGTGATTCAGTGAGATTGGGCGAGTACCGATCTTCCCTTGGTGAATTCATCCAGAATTCATAGGAGAGCTTAGTGCAATTCATGTCAGTTTGGAGGGTTGGTATAGTGATGGAGATTATATTGGAGGTTAGCTTCTAATCTCAGCTATTTGGTTGTACATGCATGTAACTGTAGTTTATCTATTATAATAAAAGCTAAGATTGTTCTTGTTCGTTATGTTGTTATTTTTCCGTATTCTATTCATCATATTTGTACATGGCAATGTTCTTTTAAATGAATTGTAATTTTATGAAGAAATTTGGTTCAGTTAGTTTTCTGCAAAAATTAGCTCAATATCCTGTTTGGGATATTACAGTGGTATCAGAGTTGGTGTTCCTGCCAACCCGAGGGTTTCAATTGCAGATTGTTCCAGGGTTTATCAAGCTCAATGATTGCAAATTTGTCGCATTTGTAGTAATCGCTCGACAAAATTACGAACAAATTGTTGATTGCACAATAATAATTCGAAAAATTTATTCAAATTATTAAGGAGCCGAATCATGTTTTAAAGTGGGAGCCAAATTTTATTTTAGAAGAGCGGTGAATTAAATTTCACTGGGCGCCGTCAAAATTAAGGATCCCGAGAACCATTCTTTTGGGCAGCAGGAAGTCGGGCAATGAAGTCACGATACAATGCTAGCATAAATTTTTGGTGACGACAATCTTTAATAATTGGTGACGACAATCTTCATTATTATAAGGGGTTGAGCTAAAGTTTTAGAGGGGTTGATTGACCAAAATTATTTCTTGGGCCAATTATCTGTAAAGTTAAAATATTTAGGAGTTGTCAGATTTAGCGAAGGCCAAGAGCATCATTAAATTTTATTGACAGGGGTCGAGTTCTCAAAAAGAGCCTGACGCGGGCCAAAAGCAAGCCAATAGAATAACAAGTAACCAGTGTAGCATATACACATTAGGAGGCGTGATAGAAATCTTGGATGCTTTCGCGGAAGTAGAGATTGAGGTGTAGCAGCGTGAAAGCCAAGCCTGCAACCTAGTTTGAATGGAGACGTTTGCCTCTCAACACGCCGTTTCGAGTCTAGTCTAGTCTCAGTTGAAGGTAATGTAACTAGGTTCGGTCTTCATAAATGTACTTTTGATATTTGTTCTAATTCAAGAAAATAAATATTATTTCTATAATATATGTCAATGAGTTTCTTGCTCAATGAAATAGGTCTAGCACTATTTAAAGTGCTATAGGTGAGTCAAATAGTCAAAAGAATAGGTTGAAGACCTTAAGGGCATGTTATACCTTGTATGTGTATTTATTATTGTCAAGAGAATAACTCCAAGCAAAGTCACAAGCCTCCTCCAAGCAACGACTAATGGCAGAAGTGTCCTCAGACACGTAATTTTATTAATCCGAAAAAAATAATTACATAATTTGATTTTGCAAGCGTTTACACCCGAACATCCAAACACTCTTGCAATGAGCTATTTATAAGCTCCATGTCCTAACTACCTCTAATTATGGATCACTTATTAAATAACAAGTGTCCATTTACAATAAATGCTATTCAAATCAACTAACTAACAAATCTCCTAAAATAGAGCCTAAGATACGACACATTTGGAGAGTCACATCTAATTACAACAATATACTAATTCTAAATAATTAAACATTCTAGAATAATAATTTATTAATTTAATATCTTAAATTAATAATTATTTTATTTTAATTTTATAACATGTGATAAAATTGTATTTTTTTTTTTGGATCATCTAACAACGACATCATAAAAAGAAGAAATCCGAAGCATAAAAGTCAAGTTGGCCTAAAAGAAGGAGCATACTCCTATATATAAGAGTCATTTCACGTCTCCAAGACAACGTAGTTCATCTTTGAAATCAACGCAGAAAACGAGGAAGAAAAAGGGTGATCAAGTGACAATAAAGGGAGCCTCTAGTGCAGCATACAAGGATGAATCTAGGCTGAAGTTGAAGGGATTGTTTTCTAGGGTAGAAAACAGTCACACATGCGAGAAACAGAGCCTTTTCCTACAGTCATTACAACACTATCATTATAGTCACATAATATCATTTGTTGGGCAATCTAAGTAGGCTTATAAGGCCCCTCACTCAAGCGTAGAAGGAGCTCTCTCAAGTGCAGAAGGAAGAGGTCTACATCACAAAGAAAACAGTCACACCTACGAAGGTAAAAAGGCTATCCCTGCTGTCATAACAATCCTCCCTTGACAGTCATAAAAGTTCATTGGTTGGCTAAGAGAGTGAAGGGATTACCATAAGGGAAGGGTCTCATCAAAGGTATGTCTTCTAGAGAAAGTATAACAAGATTTACCAACAATTGAAAGAAGAACAAACTGCTGGAAGGAGGAAGACGAAGTGCCGGAAGAAGCGCCGGGAAACAAGGTGCAAAAAGAGGGAACGACTTGACTTGTGCTTGGAGGATATTCTTGTCAGGGGTCTAGGGTTCGACATTGATCAATAGAAGCTTCAATAAGAGAAATTCACTAAAGGGTTTTCCTTTCAAGAGAAGAGAGGTTTTGGCCTTGGCAGAGAGGCAACATATTGTGTTCTTGTTTTTATGTTTTCGTAGCAGTTTGATGAAGTACACACATATGCACTAATAAGAAGAAAAAGAAGAATAAACTAATAAGGAAAAGTAAAAATACTCCACAAATTGTTATCTAGTAACGAAGAATTACACTACACTACTTTGCCCTAGATTCTTCAACATAGTGTTAGAGCTAAGGTGACACATCAAGGAAAGGGCAATTCAAGATCATTCATCAAGGATAAGCATCTACAAAGTTGAAGCATCAAGCCTAGAATTCTCAACCACCACAAGGACAAGAAGGGTCTACAATCCATCATCCATCAAGCAGGTCTACAAAGCTAGAAGAAGAGCCTTACATAAAGGCATCTACAAAGAAGAGCAGATTGAAGCAGGACCTACATCAAGCTACAAGTCTTCAAGCAAATCTCATCATCAAGCAAGTCCACTTGGAGAAGGCAACTTGAAG
Source organism: Pinus taeda (assembly GCA_000404065.3). Taxonomy (NCBI): domain Eukaryota; kingdom Viridiplantae; phylum Streptophyta; class Pinopsida; order Pinales; family Pinaceae; genus Pinus; species Pinus taeda. The sequence goes on along the minus strand of APFE030826775.1, from coordinate 39,996 downwards.
AACATCAAAATCCAAGGAAGGTAAGCCATCAAGTCTTCAAGGAGGAAGCAAATTCACTACATGTCAAAAATCTATTAAGTACATGTCCCATTCTGAATATACATCAATGTATTTTTGCAAGGAAAGCAATAAATTGGTAGGTACCAATAACTTTCTTGCATGGAAGAAGATGACTGATCTACTTCTGAAGGAGAATGAACTCCTAGAATATGTCAAATGGAATATCACTATCCCTGCTAAGGAACAAACTCGAGCCTTATCCAAGTACAATAAGGATGAGACAAAAGCTTAAATGATTCTAATAGAATCAATCAAAGACTCTCTCATGTTGAAGTTTCTAAGTTTACTTAGTTAGAAACCCCCCATGCACTTTATCTGATTTATTCCTACCTACTTGTTATCTTCCTTAACAAGTTATTTACAATGTAAATACTGAAAATAAACACTAGTGCATGCTCAACATATTACAGATCAACAACTAAAAGAAAAGAGCCAAAACACACCACATTGGAACACCGTTATTTTTGACTAATGTCCCCGGAAAAACCCAATGTGGGAAAACTGGTGCAGCTATCTGAGGGTTTTCTTATTAAGCAATATCAGAGTACAATCTAGGTGCCGAAACTGGCCTACCCAACAGAGAATTTCCTTAGCAGTAATGCCTCTCGGTTTCTGACAAATCTACTAGTTGAAAACCCCGGATAATCCTTCCGGCAACTACTTAACGCCAATCTGCCCCAGAAACCCTAACGTCTGCCCAATCTGGACTGCGTTAGCCTCTCCTAGCCTAGCGCTGGCACTGCGTCAGCCTATCTTGGCCTGCATCAGCCCTAGGAGGCCCTGTGTTAGCTCTCTGAGCCTCTGGTGCTCTCCACAGCACGTAGTTGCCTCTGCGTGGCTCTGCATGAGCACTGGTTGCTCCTGCGTTTCTCTCTCTGGGTACTCTGCTGCTATCCCGACACTATCTCTGCCTCGCTGACTCTCTGTACTCAATGCCCCTCAGCTGCTCTCCCGATCACTGATTCTATCTCTCTTAGCAAACCCTGCTCTAGAGAATAGAATGACTGATCACTTTGGCGTTCTCTCTAAGTGATCGTCAAAACTCCTCTTATACTTTTCCTGTTGACATCTCAACGACCGAGATTAAGTCCCTAATCAATGGCTAAGATTACATCTGGCTTGATCCATGTCTTTTGGACCACTCTAACATAGATTCATATTAATACACATTAATGTTTTATTTTCCCTAAGTTTAGACTTAGGGACTCCATTAAAAATATTAATTATTTTAATATCTCCTTATCTGTTTAGAATGTACCCAAACCCTTTCTGGGTATTGGAGATATTATGTGCCCCAACCTCTCTACCAAATTTCGTGGCTAGAGCACACCCGATGCTACCCCAAATCAACGACAACTTGGCCTTATTCCTCTTGATCTATGTGACTACATAGCCTCAAAATAAGACGAATTTTGCAAGAAATGCTTAATCAACATATGCTCTTAATGGCTAGTCAAATCCCTTGTATATAAAAAAATTACAGGGCTTGGAAATGGGGTTGACTCGCCAAAAATCTATGGAGTCGATTTGAATAAAAATCATAAATTCAAATTTAAAATTGAATTTGAAAAGGGGCTGACCTTATCTATCTTTTTAAGGGAGTTTTCAATGATAATTTTTTCTTCTTTTAAGGCTCATTTGGTCAAGCTCAAGACCAACACAAATCATCCAAAAAAAAAATTTAAATATGAAAGCCAAATTTGATGAATCATATAGCTGTATTTAATCATTCATTAGGTCACCATGACCACACTTTTGGGCCACCATCTTTGACAAATTCTTTATTGTGAGGAGTTATGAGATGTGCTACCTACCATTAGAAATGACATGACGAACACAATCAAATGTTGATGGTATTTATTGTAAAAGCATTGATATTTCTTGTCATTTTCTTCATAAAAAATTGGGATTATTTTGGTTGTTGCTTGGGTTCACATCAATGACAACCGAATTCCAACAATCTCCCCCTTTGACATTAATGGCAAAACACGTGCTTCCCATATGACTGTTGCTTCCCCTCACTCGATGCTTCTAATCTCCCTCTCCTAAATTCTCTGCCCCTTTGACATTAATGACAAATGGTAACTCCCCCTGACAAAATATATTCCTTTATCTTCCAGCATTATTCATCCCCCCCCCCCATTCTTTAGTGCTCTTGTCCATTGGGACTTGGAATTAATTCAGTTCACTAACGTATATTAAAAGTGTTTAAGTTAAGACACATTTTCTTTTCTTTGCTACTTCCAAAGAGAATGCACTCTCACAATTGTTTCTAACATCAATGACAACACCATTCAACCATCTCCAGTTGATAGCTTCTCTCCCTATCATACTTTCCTAACTGGTTGTTGACGTTGCGTCAAACACCCACCAAGATTTTGCCTACACTTGAATTTTGGAGCCTACTGAGGATCTTACGATCTACCATTCCAGATGAATCATAGTCATTTCCTTATCGGTTGATTTTTTTCAAAGAGCTCAAGACTTCTTCTCAGATTCTAAGTGTTAAAGTCACTTTCTCACACATGCTTACTCCTTGATAAGTTCATACACACACTTATTTGTATGCAAGCTTAGATAGGCATTGCGCAACTCCTAAAAGTAAGGCTTGTGCAATCCCTAGGAAAAGTGCTTACACAATGTTCAATACAATAAACCACATTAGCTATGCTAAAAGTTAGTTCATAATATCATTTTATACTCTCCCCTCACTTCTACTTTCAATTGTGCCATGATTTCAGTGAGTTTTCTCAATTGTTGCTTTTGCGCACCTTTGCTTTCACAAGTGTCGCTTTCACTTTTGTGGTTGTCACTTTTACTTGCTTTCACTTTAAAAAGTATCATTTTCACTTTATCTTCACTTTGGCATGTGTCACTTTCACTTTCTTTAGCTTTTTCAAGTGTCGTTTTAACTTTTTCTTACTGTTGCAAGTGTTGTTTTTAACTATTTCCACTCTTGTATGTGTCGCACCTTCACGAATCACTAGAGGCCGCTCTAGCACACTCTTCCACATTAGATGTTCCTACATATCATAAGAATATGTGTTAGACACATTCCTGCAACTTAGTGCATTTTATGGTCATAGTTGACACTTTTGTCGCAACTTGTGTTCTAAATGTCTCAATGCTATGTTTCAACTGACGCACTTACAAATAAGTTTCGGTTTGTTGTTATTTCAAGGTGTGATTATTGATTGTGAGTTTTTTGCATTCCCCTGGCTTGTATTTATGGCATTCATGTGTGTGATTTGTGTTTGAGTCTCGTTCAGATGCTTTTTTCTCTCTTACTCTATTGTTCCCACAATTAGCCATTTTGGATCTCTTATTGGCCCTCCTGTCCAGTGCAAGTTATGAAGGAATTAACCCTCTTACTAAGTGATGAGAACATCCTATAAATGAGCCTAATTGATGAAATTTATCTCTCCCAAACTTGTGCACTGAGTCTTCCTCAAAGTCAACTCCTATAATTGCACATTGAGAACCCTTAAAGCATGGTCACCTAACCCTTGTTGCTTGTATTGACTCATTGCACTGATCCATGACCAATTCTACCTTGTATAGTGCATGGAGCACATCTAATTGATAGTAAGGCATTTTCCACCCCCTTGCACTGAAAAATGGCGCTATACAAAGGCCTTCTACCTTTCACAGTGCAACAAACACATTCAAGGCAAAGTGACTAAGCTTCCCGATGCTTGCCTTAGTCATATGCACAATCCTCTCTTCCAGTGAGCCTCCCTTATTGCATTGTGCATTTCTAATGGATAGTGGGTCCTCCCCTGAGCCACTACAACCCTTAATTGTGAAATCATAGGAGTCTTCCCCTCAAGCATTACACATTGCACAATTGCAATGCCCAATCTTTCTTCCACTACTAATTATAACCCCTCACTATGCCATGCCTTTCTCTGCCTTGTCTCCTTTTTCACATTGCGTATTTTTAATGTACAATGAAGTCTTCCCATAGTTATTATGAAGCCCAACAACACCATCACTACCTTCCTTCCCCTTGAGCCTTACGCACTGCATAACTTCACACAAAAACCTCATCAACCTTGTCTCTTACACTTTCTCACTATGCTAGACCCTAATAAGCCCTTCCTTGTAGCACATTGTGCATTTCCAGTGAGCAGCGGTGTCCTCCCTCAACCACTGCTGAGATCAAATGCGCAATTATCAACAAGCCTTCCTCTCTCAGCTCTCACACAGGACCATCATAATCAACCTATTCCATGATTGAGGTGGGAGTATAGTAGATTATTTTCGGATAGATCTTGCTTTGTTATGAGTGAACTTCATTGGCAAGTGTACCACTTCAACAAGGCGAGGTGATGCTCAAGGAATATTTCAAGGAGAGGAAACATGGAACCACTTGAAGAGAAGTAGCACAAAGAAGAACCATCATGAACACATGAAGAAATCCTGAACCATGACAAGATGATGACATTTCATGATGACCCAAAAGGTTCTAAAACTTATCCAATGCCCTTTGGAGGGTGAAGATGAAGTACAGATCACATCTATCATAAAGAATTCAAGACGCAACAGTAAGGGGAGGTACTTGGCATGGATGTATCACAATGAAGTCTTATGTCATTGTGGCCAACTCATGGCCTCTCAAAGTGTCTTCACATAGTCCTATGTTGTCCACGTATTGCCCCACATGGTGTGGAACATAATTATGCATTTTCAAAAAGAGAGAAAATGTGAATATGTGGAATTCCAAGAGTCACATGTGAAATATGAAAATTCACATGTGGACCAAAGAGTCAATAGAAGTTCAAAGGTCACTTAGGAGTCCAAGAGTCATGAGGGTAGCTCAAGAGTCAGAGGGGGAGATGAAAAGTCATCCCTCTTGTTATAAATAAACTGTCATAATTCTACCAAAGGGGTTTTGGAGGCTTAGACTTTGGAGAGATATATTTGGCTTCTCTAGTTTGGCATAGGAGAGAAAATCATTCCTTGGAGAAGTAAGAAGTGACTTAATGTTCCACTATTGGAGCTAGTTTCTCATCATTGTAACTTTGTAATTGGATATTTCACTTAATAATAAAAAGCTCATTGAGCCAACAAACTTTCATGCATGTATCATGAATGTTGTAAGACTATTCTTTTGATGTTTGCAGTATATGTTATGTTCATATGTACTAAAGAAATTGAACTACTTCATTGCGTTTGGTGCTTATCATGTTGAATGTGTGTTGTATTTTCTTTAATGATTGTTGTGTCTACGTGAACTACTTAACTATATAATTAATGAATGTTTTCTTGCTCTCGTGTTCCTCTCTTAGTATAGTACTATTACTTTCCTTGTAGAGACACATTCTTACCTCCCCTCTCATGAAAGCCTCCTTTTACACATTGAAATTGGGGTTTCACAGTGTTATTACTTGCTGATTTCAAAGCTTATGTGCATACTCTCTTATGTTATTCATTGTAGCCAAGGAAACCTTGAGTTATGGTGGCCAAGTCAATACGCTGGATGGGGCTACTACTCCAAACACTATGAGGTCTAATTGGAACTTCACATCGAGGATACTACTGTTGGTGAAATCCAACACCATCAATACAGGTTCCACCTGTCAACAAGAATTATTGAAATTTACCCTCGACAGTAACAAAAATGAGTCCTACTACCTATTTCCATCAAGCCACTATGAATTTTCCTTTCCAAATCAAACTGTCGAAAGTCAGATCTTCAATTTACAACTACTGCAACTTAGACTCCCCCTCTTCAACATTCACGGGATTAGGATTTTCCAAGCTCAGTTTTTCAAAATGATATTTGAACCTGCTCTACTATAGAATCATTCTGAACCTTGACATCTTCCTTTGTACCTGTAGATTTACATTAGTGTTCTGACTTAACAAATCCTCAAAGCATGACTGCTAATATTTCTTCATCCACCTGTTCTTCTTGCTTTTTTTTTTCGTCTCCAAACCTTCTTGTACTAGATATTAGAGTTCTCCTTCATGTATTTGCAATCAAGAGCTATATGTCCATGGCTATGGCAATTGAATAATTCTACATGATACATGAATGATAGACCAATTGACGCATACTCTCTGTTGATGAGGCCATTTGTATGTTTGCCCCATTTTCCCGTTTGATAATGACCTTGATAATCCTTATTTCCATAATATTTTCAATCCCTAGCGTTATGCCCATCATTTGTACATGAAAACTAATTGCCCAAAAACATATAAGTGGATCTTCTAAAGACGTTATTCCTTGGAGGAGGTTTAGACCTTTGTTGTTTTTTAGCATAACTTCTTAGAACAACAACATCTTCAATTTGCTTTTGGCTTCCACGTTGATTTGTCCTTTGAAGGATAATGATAGTCTTTTGTTAAATATTACTCTTTTGGGGCTTCGAACTTGTGTCTTCATTGCATGGGGTTTCACTTGTTTCGATACATGAAGATCTTCGTCTACTAGGGATGTCATCTTATTCCTTCTTTAGCACTCAAGTCTTTATTATTTCTTTTGTTCTTATTGTTTCTTCAAGTTGCGTCTTCAAGGAGATGATCTATTCTTCAAGTTTTCTTTCTTGTTGACTGAAATCAAATTCAAGCTTGCTCAAATTCTTGAATCTTTCCTTGAGACAACTTATCGAAATATCTTCTCTTATTTCTGCTTCTTGTAGCTTAATACTTAACCAAGCCACTTCTTATTCCTTTTCATTAATGATATGAACTTTCTTTTTAGTATCCTACAACTGATCCTTAAGACTATTTATTTTAGGTAGACCTGCATCAATATCCTTTTGCTTTTGAATAACTTTAGCTTCAAGTAGAATAACTTTAGCTTCAAGTATTTGATTTTTCTTTCTTGCTTTGTTAAGATCACTTAAGGCATTGATCAATTCTCCCTCCATGTTCTCTTTTGCTTCTTCTTCTTCTTCATCATTAAATTATTTGACTTAAGTATCTTCTCTATATGAATCACGATCAACATCATAATCTTCATCTTGACTTGCATGCTTCTTTAAGTAAATACTTCGAAGCTTCTTGCAAAGATGTATAGCTGATAAGAAATTATCCACATTCGCCTTCACAAAATTTGGCAGGGTGCTTAGAATGACATTCAATGCTTATTACCTTAATGATTGTGTGTCTCCATATATAATATAATCCCATATATAACGACCATGAGCTTTCAAATAGGCTTTCATTTTGGATTCCCACATTCCATATTCGGTTTCATTGAACAAAGGAATTGCACCAACCCGATTCTCTTCATCAACTGTAATAGATTTTGAGACTATTGCAATACCAAAGACTTCCTTTGATCATTTGGATGCATGCTTCCTTAACTTTCCTATCTCTGATCTCCTAAGATCTGCCTTCTAGCTGCTAAGCTACCATTAAAGGAACTCGATCTATTACCAATAGTTGGAAATACTTAGAGGGGGGTGAATCAATATTTCACTTCATTAATTAGTTTTAAAATTCAAAGTAGTAATTATCATTAGCATCAAATCAAATCATAAAACAACATCACATCACATGAACAATACATAATAATTTTCTAGGTGGAAACCCTTATGGGAGAAAAACCACCAAATGCTTTTAATATATGTCTTGAAAAATACATCAATAGAAAGCACCAACCTTAAATATTTAAAGAACCAACTGAAGGAGGTTTCAACCCCCTGGTTTACAGGCTTCAACCTAAAGGAAGCTCCAACTCCCTAATTTACCAAGTATGGCTGGAAGAAGGCACTGAACCCTTGGTTTTATCAGCTCCAACTAAAATGATGCTCCAAAACCCTGGCTTTATTAGCTCCAATTGAAAGGAAGCTCCAACACCCTGGATTTATTAGCTCCAATTGAAAGGATGCTCCACAACTATACACATGCACCAACCTACCCTAGCACCACCCTCCCACCCTCAAGTGTTCTCAAAATCCAACCTAAAGGAGACTCCAATCTTTTCCTTTCACCACCCTGCTACCCTACTCAACAAACCACCACTTGCCTTGAAGGCTCTGGCCTTCAATTTACCACAATGGACCATGTTTCATATATTTTCAGACTAGATCCATGTAACAACCCTGGTGAACATTTCAATTAATAAAAAGTTAAAACCAATAACCACGGTAAGCTCAAATGGCTAGCAAGGTGGTAGACTACATAGAATCTCCCTACGCATCAGATGAACAGTGTGGTGTGGGGCATACTTTTGATTTGGCTATTACATTGAGAAGCTTGAAGGAAGATATAAGGAGTTGTAAGGCAGATAATGATCAAATCATACATGCACAAGAGAAGCAGGGAGAGGTAAATGTTATACTTCTTCAAAGTTTGTCAGACTTGTAGCAATAATGGTTGCTTTGGATCATCCATGGACATGATGATAAAAATAATAGGGCATATGGCAGTAGATTTCCTGGTAGACACAGGTCGGATAGATATGATACAGTGAGATATGGCACGTTGTTGGACACTCTGGAAAGGAGGGACGATGAGTATAGGTATTATTCTAGTTTTGGTTATGATAGACACCATGATTGTCATCGCTATCATCCTTATAGGAGGAATGGTAGGGGATACTTTCCGGATGAGTTCAAGAAAGAAAAACCACCTACTTTTGACAGAGATGTGAAGAAGCCAGAAGAGGCAAAGGCTTGGATACTTGGGATGAACAAATTCTTTGAGTTGCATGAGTACACAGATAACATGAAGGCTAGAATAGTTATCTTCGCCTTAAAAGGTAAAGCAGTTACAGTAGTATGTTAACATTGGTTCCTCTGCATTGTCTTTTCAGTGACAGAACGATTGGAAGGTTGGGTCAGCTCATCATTAATTTGAATAATAAGGCAATTGAATTGCAAAAGGAAAAAAGCAGGAAAGCTAGTGGTCCCATTCAAGGATGGAATTTGAAGAGAAAATTGCCCATCACAGGGTGATTTTCCCATCAAACACAGTTTGAAATTTTACAAGACCGTCAAGTTTCTCCATTGAAATTATGGAAACTAGCTAGGGAGGTGTGAAAACCTTCAAATTTGATAGTTGATTCTATTTTGAAATTCCAACACTGGTCCCATAGACTATATCATGTCTCCTGGACATTAAAATTTCATTTCATTTCATTTCACATGTAGGTGTTTGATAAGGTGTTCTTCCCTTTTGTAGTGACGTTGTTCAATTTCACATTGGTTTTAATGCCTCTTTCGTTGTATATGTCGATGGTTGTTTGTCCATGTGCTCCACATGTTACCTTCCATGTGCCATTATATGTACAACGCTTACTGTTCGATGTAATCGCTCCAAGTTTTTTTGACATTTCACAACACATTCTTTGGATGGCTCTTAAGACTCCTTTGAATTGTTTCTCAAGTAGGAATTTGGCTAAGTATTGGTATAGGTTTGTCTAAGAAGCAGTGAGACAAATAAAGATAGTGCAGAGGTTGCTCGGGCCTAAGCAAAGCATTGTAATATTCTCATATTTCCTGACTAATGCAATATACAAATAGTAGGGTTTTTTAGTTGTGGCTTTCCTTGAGAAATCATTGTGTTATGTGTGATTGAATTCTTTCTCTTATATGCTTCGTGATTTCATTAATCGTTTATTGAATATGTTGATGAGTAGAGTAGATTCAAGTCCATAGTTTTAACATATTACAATTAGCAGTTTGAATCTACAGGTATTTCTACAGAACTCTGACGTAGGAAAATATTTCTTCAACAAGACAGTGGCCTATTGATTCTAGGCCTTAATTTTCAAATTCTCACTTATTCTGGGAGGTATTGTTTCAAACAAGATTTCATGGAAATGAATCAAAACATCATGGAAAATATCATAAAAATGGCATTTAAAATTAGACTCTCATAGAATAGAAGCATAATTTTGAATCGATATTTGTTGGTCAGACGGGTAATTCCATTTCATGAGTGGGAATGGAATCGACGAAATAACAACATCTATTAAATAGGCAGAGATACATAAAATATATTTGAACCCGAGGGGAGATGATAATGACAATAATGATGAATCTATGATATTTTGGGACAAGATGTTAGCCCAATTCAGGCATTTTCCGTCATTAAAATTCTATGGATTATTGGGATCCATTTAATTTTTCAACACTCAGGATCTTGTTCCCCATATAATCTGGTTAGCATTTTAATAAGAAATCTAACAAGCTTCTTAAAAATAGCTATCGGATACTCATTTTTTGCTTTGAGATTGAAACCTTCCTCTTCTTCTCTCAACCAATCTTCAATTATTATATCATAATTCTCTTGACATTTCTTTAAGACAGTACTTCGAAACTTATAAAGGAAGTCAACATTAAGGTGGATTTTAGGAGGCCTAAGTTTGTATATGGGTGATAAGACTTCAACTTTCTAGGATGCTATGACAATTTATTGATGGTATGATATTGTTCAGGTTTTAATAGTAGGGTGAGAGAGAATCCATGAAACCATGTCATAATAGGGAAAAAAAATTGGCCCTAGTTTCTACTTTATGTAACTCTGTTTCTCTGATTGTTCTTTGTTTCAGTAGTTCTTGTGTTTTTTAACCATTCTATTCGCTCAACGAATTCAAATGTCTCCTCCTAGCTCATCGTACCTACTTTTTTTTGTTTTGTAAGCTGAATATGAGATGAGTAATGCATTTAAGTTGAGTTGCTCTGCTAGTGGATCATCTATCCCCTTAATGTTTTCTCTAATTTGCTCAATTTATTGCTTTGTCACTGTAGATTTTCCTTTTTTTCCCCATTTTATAACCTGTAAATAGTAACATAGGGTATATAACTTTTTCTTATTTGAAATTTGAAATTGAATTCAAGAATTTCTAAAAGAAATAACATTATGCTTACACATTTTTGAAATTGGTAGTGTGTTTCCTTAATTCAGTGTTTCTTCGAACAAGTCTTAAGAAAAGAGCATGCAACTAGAACACCCTAAAATCTTAAATTTGTTGTTGAAGATTTTCCCTTTTTGGGCATTTTATGAGTTGTAAACACTAAGAGAGCATATATAAGTTTTGACTATTCAAAATTTGGAATTGAATTCAGAAATTTCTAGAACAAATAGCATTATGCTTACACAAAAAAAAAATTGAGACTGGCACTGTGTTTCCTTAATTTAGTTGTTCTTCGAACAAGAGTTAAGAAAAGAGCATGCAGTCAAAAGACTCTAAAATCTTGAATTTTCCGCTAGAGAGTTTCCCTTTTTTGCGATTTTATGACCCATAAACACTAATAGAGCATATATAAGTTTTACTTATTTAAAATTTGAGATTGAACTCAAGGATTTCTAAAACAAATAACATTATGCTTACACAGAGTGTTTTGAAACTAGTATTGTGTTCCATAATTCATTTTTTCTTCGAACAAGACTTAAGAAAAGAGCATGTAGGCAGAAAATCCTAAAATCCTAAAATTTTATTAAAAAATGTGAAATCACAATTGAATGTGTTTATTAATTTCCTATAAACAGGCTAACTGTATTTGTTTTCGGGAATTAAGAAGAAAAATTATTATTAATTTAACAAATAATCAATTGAACATGAAACGGGAAAATTTGAAAATCTTTATTAAAAAGCGCACTGCACACAAATCAACAAAAATAGTATTTTATTCGAATGATCATACGATTGGGAGGTCGGGCAGTCGGGCACTTTTTTTCTTTTATGATTGATTTTTTCTTTCTCGACTCAGCTTATACCATAGTCAGGTTTTGTCTTTAGGACGAGTACTGTCGCAGTCAGGCGGTTGGGCAGTCGGGCGGTTGCGTGGTTTTTTCGCATTTAATCACATGTGAACATTAACATAGTATATATATGTTTTCCTTATTTAAAATTTTAAATTGAATTCAGGAATTTGTAAAATGATATTTTCGTAACACAATATTTTTTGAAACTAGTACTATATTTCCTTAATTCAATGTTTCTTCGAACCAGATTTAGGAAAACAGCATGCAAGAAAAGCACTCTAAACTCTTAAATTTTTGTTTAAAATATGAAAAAAATTGCAACTAAATGTGTTCATTAATTTCTGGTAAGCAGGTGAACTGTTATTCTTTTCCTGAATTGAGAAAGGACCAGGAAATTTATTATTGTCTTAACAAAGAATCAATTGAATGTGAAACAAACAAAAAATATATATATCTATATAAAAAAGCACATTGCACACAAATCAAAGGAAATTTTTTTTTTATTGCATTGATCATATAGTCAATATGTCAGACAGTCAGGCACTTTTTTGTTTGTTTTATGATTCATTTATTCTATTGTGACCCTGACTATACCACAGTCGAGTTTTAGGTTGGGTAGTTTCACAGTCAGGCAATGTTGAGGTCGGGCAAATTATTTATAATAAAAAATCGTAGTCACCCCAACTTGCTAGTCAGGTGGTCGGAAGGTTAGGAGGTTATAATTTTTTTACACAAGCTTTCTAGATTCGACCTCCAACTTAAGTCTTAAAAAATAAAAAAAAAATTAAATAAATAAAAAAAAAAATAAATAAAAAATTGTTTAAGGATTTTGTTTTTATTTATTTTATGATGCAAAAAAGAGAAAAGGATTCTTGTAAACCTGATAACAGGAATGCAAACTATTTCGTGAATTTTTAAATTATATGTTTCATATCAAAAAAATTTAGAACATGGGTCATGGAATGAATGAGCATTGTATTTTGATTTCGAATCGGAAAAAACACTAGCAATAACACATAACCTTTCTATTCCTCTTGTGTTCAATTAATTTATGCTAATGCCTTAAGTACATACGAGAATGAAAAATGACTCATATATGCAACTCTAGCTCCATTTCTTGTGTGCTACTTACTTAATATTAGCAATAAAGACTCGATGTGTCAATGTCTAAATAAAATTTTGGATTCTAGTTACTTGAAGGCAGCAATGAAGGCTAGGTTTGGTAATTTCTAAATAATTGTTTACATGTCTCACAGTTAACGTTACTAATGTAGACTGTGTTTGATAATCTCCAAGTGTAAGAGCCCTGGTTAAAACCCCATGCAAAAATATATAAGGCCACAAATGATGGGACACGTATTCCAAGCTGAATGGTGGGAGAAGCATCCTAGTGGGTGTTGATTTGGTTCATTATGGCTAAGGGAATTGGAAAAGGCAAGAGCTAAGGTTTTGGAAAGGCATGAAGCATTAATTGGCATTTATTTATGAAAATAATAGAAATTAGGAGAAAAAGGAGGTAAAAGGTCACAGGTTGCATGTGAGGAGGAAAATGAAGGAAAATAATGGAAAATGAAGAAAATAGAGGCCTCATTCATAACAAGGCTTCTGAGGATCAATCGGTAAGATTTTTATAGGTTTGGAAGAGCAGGAAATTGTAAGAAGGCATCGGGATCAATACCTACATCATATTTGCTTGCAGGTACCGAGTTTCATGTATGTTTCCTTCACTAGTTATGGCATGCATGGCACATGCATGTGGTTTTTTGGTTGTGATATATCATTGGAATGGAGGATTTCCTAGCCTTGTCAATTCCTGGATAGCCATGGTGATTGTGGGTTTACTTTCATTGGTTGTTTTTTGTTGGTTCTCATGTTTCCTTAGCTTGGGTTGAGTTATTAGTTCCTGGAAGCCCTGGTTAGATAAACGTTCTGGAAGCCCTGTCACAACTTGGGTTAAGTTACTAGTCCTGGAAGCCTTGATTGGACAAACACTATGGAAGACCTTGGTGGGTTGAGTTACTAGTCTTGGAAGCCTTGGTTGGAAAAATGATCTGGAAGCCCAGTGGCAATTGTGGGTTGAGTTACTAGTCCTGGAAGCCTTGGTTGGAACAAATGCTCTGGAAGCCCTAAAAGGCTTGGACCGAAACCAATTTGATGACGATTTTATGATGTCTGACTATGAGGTGGAATCACTGTTTGATGGGTTGAGGTGGATGGCCTTTGAAAGCCCTAGATGAGTTTTGATTTATGTGTTCTATGAGATGCCACACTCATGCTTGGAATATGGTCCGGGGGTGAATGGTTGAAGAGAGATTTGGCTCAGCCATTCTACGGTTGGGTGGAATGTAGAAGTCTCATCTCAGGTTTGAATTTTGCATCATTAGTGAAAGGTTATTTGTCCTCGTATTTATATGGGCATTTTGATGAATTATATGTGGTATATATGACTATAATTTCATGAGTATTTATGTTGCTATTATGTTGGTCATGTATGTGTTTTATGATGATAACCATGTGTGGCTCTCATCATATTTTTACTTGTAATTGAATGATCAATGTATCTATGACCTAATGGATGGAATGGCAGTTGATGTGTTGAGGCATCAATGGTTCTTAGCGATTCTTAGCTAAGTATGAGACCCCTCTGCCCAGAACTGTTAATTACACCTATAGATTACACATTTGCAATATGTTTGACGAAATGGTTGTCATGGCTAGTAGGGGTCCAGTCAAGGTCTTAAACAAGCATTTGCTTTAGTACTATCATTTCCATGTTATTTTGTTGATTTAAAGAGATGGTTCAATTCTGGGCAGTGACTTGGGCTCTGGGCTTGAAAAAGTGGTTCAAATCCCGAAGTCGTTGGCATAACACTCTCAAATTAGGTCGCTGGTCATTGGCAGGCAAGCCCGTGAGAGAAACTATAGGGTTACAATTGCATGCATGCTTTGTCATAGGAGTGACTTTGGGTTTAATTCACTTAGGGGTTGGGCACCGAAGTGGTGGATTAGCTCTTGGGGGTCCCAAAGCACCTAAGGGCAGTCTGTGTGTTGTGTTTCCATCGATTCCATTTCCTTAAGGTTACCTAGGAAGTTGAATCATATCATAGTAGCCTCTTGTCACATGTTTACCCTGGTTGGTCGGTTGCTTGGGTAGGAGTGGGAGGAGGGCGTTACGGAGTGGTATCAGAGCATGGTTCACCCCTCAGACTGGATGTGCTATGTGTTGGTCATGCATGCATGTTAGTTGCATGTGTGTCTCTCACGCTTGCATTCCATGTGCTTGTTGCATTGCATAATATTGATCGTGGTTGTAGTAAGGTTTTCATGAGGAACTTTATGATTGATTTTGTGGAATGCATCGTCATGAGTATATGACTAGTTACATATTGTTATATGTCTCTTGATTACATCATTGTGTGGTAGGTTTCATTCTTGTATGTTTGATTACATGTATTAGTCTTGTAGGTTGATTACAAGAATTGATCGCTTATGCTCGACTACATGTGTTTATGTGTATGTGTAGTTGATTATGCATGTTGATGGTTGCATGTAGAAATGCGTACAATGGAGTAATGGTTGTTTTCATGCATGAGGTCATGGTTTCTGAAGTTAATATGATCATGCATTGATGACTGGACTCTAGCTAGAAGGATGTGTATATGGTTTTGTCCTCATGTGTTATATGTTTATATGCAGTCGTTATGCATTTATGGTCTTGGTTATAGTTATGCATCAATAGTAGGTCAAACATGCCTCAGGAAGTCATGGTATTAAATTTAGGTCATCATGGTGCTATTGGTTGTTATGATGCTCATGTGTCGGCTGAGATAGAGCAGGAGATGCAGATCATCATAATGAGGTTGCAATATTGGAATTTGGGGTAAGAGCAGATCATCATACAGGTATTGTATGTTTGGCATCCAGGTATGTAAGTTAAGGATTGTTATATGCATTAGGTTTATGTACATGTCTTTTGACGTTATGGTTACATACATGATAGATGCTAGTTGATTAGTGTAGTCATATGCACATGTATCAGATAGTCAAGAATGATGGTAACATGTGGTTGTATGCATTGTTATTTTTGTTTTATGTTAGATAACTTGATGATTAGGTTATATGTTGTTGATGAGCATGATATGTAGCTTATTGTTGTTATATGCTATTAACTTGATGATTAGGGTTATTTCATTGAGATCTTGATGTTGTAATTTGGATTGGTCATATGTGTGATGGTTATGTTCATTGCATTGAAGATCTTGATGTTATATGTATTTTGTTTACCTGATTTGACCTATGCAGATGGTTATGGTTGCAATATTCAAGTATGAGCCAACATATTTGTGATAAGGTGTCGTACTAATCTAGACTGATTGTACATATGTGATTGTTATGCATGAACGAAAAATGCTTGTGAACATATGATGTGAACATGTTAGTTAGATGTTGTTATGGATATCATGATTTATGTTTGAGTTGATATGTTGTGAAGTTGTATCGTGCTAACCTGGATTAATTGTGTAGATAAGATCACCTCCCTTGAGATACATTAAGGTACAAGTTTTCTTATATCGTATATTTGATACTTGATTGTTTGATTATGTTGTCTAGTTGATTTATTTAACATGGTATGGTTGCAAGTTGGTTGAATGTTTGATGAATTGCATAATATGAGTATGTGTTCAAATGATATTGTTTTAAGATGATTGTACTAACATATGTGTTGAGAGAGTTGATATGTACTTGAGTGTAATAGGTGACACTTGTAGCATTATGTCTAATGACTATGAGTTGAATATGGATTATGACATGATTGTTAGTCTTGGTAAAGGTTTATTTCAAATTGATAGATATTATTGTCTCGATATTTG
>APFE030826775.1:12094-22126 GCA_000404065.3 Pinus taeda | reverse complement strand
TATATGTATGTATGCATATTATTGTCTAACAGGGTCATGCTTGTTTATGCTAATGTTTATGTATATGTATGCATGTATCCATGTGTATATGCCATTGTCTGAAAGATCATCAAGAATCATTCTCATGGCAGAATGATTGCTTATGCAGGCGAATGGCATGAAGAGGTTCCTCGTCTTCCGAGGAATCAATTCGGAAGAGTAGTCATGAAAAATAAATGAGCTCGGTATCACATGGTTATGAGTTGATATTATGTGATTTGGACAAGTTATACCAAGGTATACATCAGTGAAATGAAAGCAGTGTGGTCTGCGACATGCTAGGATAAGCATGAATAAGACACTGGAAGAAATGTTTCTTGGTAAGGACAGTGTGGTTTCAAATGTGTGGTATTATTGTTGCGCATATGTTGTATGTGTTGTACATGTTGCATCTGTGATGATTGTGCACATGAAGTATTGTGCATATGTAGTGTGTGTACATGTTGTTTATGCAATATTATGTATAGGGTGTTAGTACAGATAGTGTTGTATGAATGTTGCATATTCAGTGCTAGGTAGATATGGTGTGATGTACATGTTGGATATGTGGTGCTATATACATATTGTACTGTGTGCATGATGGATATGTGGTGTTGTATGCATATGGTGCTCTGCACGTGTTAGATATGCAGTGTTGTGTACAAATGATGCTATGTACATGTTGGATATGCAGTTCTATGTACGTGTGGTGTTGTGTCCATGTTATACATGTGGTGATATGTACATATGGTATAGTGTGCATGATTGTACAAGTGGTTTTGTGTACATGTTGTACCAGAGGCATGTGTGCAGGTGGTGTTGTGTACATGTCGTGCATTTGGCGTTTTGTACATGTGGTGTTGCGTACATGTCGTGCATGTGGTACTATGTACATGTGGTATTGTGTACACGTTGTACAAGTGGTGTAGTGTACACGTTGTGCAGGTGGCACCATTTACATGTGATGTTGTGCACACATTGTGCAGGTGGTGCGGTGTACAAGTGGTACCGCGTACATGTTGTACATATGGTATTGGTGCACGTATGGTATTGTGTGCATATCATACATGATGTGTTGAGGGCATGTGGTACTATGTATGTGCATGTATTGTGTGGTGTTGTACATCGGGTATAGATGTATTGTGTTGTGTTGTATGCCAGGTGTAGGTGTATGTATTGTGTTACGCACTGGATGTAGGCGTATGTATTATATTGTATACAATGAGTGTAAGTGTATGTGTTGTATGCCAGGTGTAGGTGTATGTGTTGTATGTCAGGTGTAGGTTCATGTATTGCATGGACTTGTATGTTGTGTGTGGTTATATGTGTGTGATGCACACTATGTATATGTGCACATGGTTGAGGAGAAGGCACTGGGTGTTTGTCTGGTGTGGCAACCGATCCGGTGTGTGTACGAAATAAGAACAAAGGCAGAAGTAAGGATCGACTAAAGGATAAATATCAGTATTTATTTCAACTTTTTTATACATGTGATTTATGATTATGGTTTATGAGGATTACATGTGAATTATGATTCTGGTTTATGATGGTTACATGTGATTTATGATTTTTATGGCTATTTTTGACCTAACCTAATGTGATATTTTCATACATGTTGATTTGGTCAAATATGTTAGTTTGACTTGTTGTGACGGGAAGCGAACATGATTGCAAATGTACCTTATTGATGAGCTACCAATGAGGTATGATTTGAATTTATTTCTATTGATTTTGAATCTAATAGAAATTACGTGCTTAGTACAAGAATGCATGAAATGTCTGGTTGGGTGATTGAAATCAACAGCAATAATTTGCAACAACAAAAGAAATTGGAACATGTAGTAGTATGTCGGTAAATCACTTTAAGAGCATGGCCATTGTGGGACACTGGTACCCAATAGTGACCATTGATTTCCGTGAGCATGCTATGACCAGTATGATGATTTTAAGGTAGGCATATACCTTGGTTTTTGTATCTTCCGATGAGAGGAAGCCTTGCCAAGGGATGGACTACCTGGGATGGGGGTGCCAACGAAACTTGGAAGGTGAGTGACTGCATGTAAGGGGCTGACCGGATTTCCCGATGGACTGTATAGCATAGAAGGGAAGACCGGGGGATGAATTTGTTTTGGTCATTAGCATTGCCAGATGGAATCAGATGCACATTGGGAGTGCGCCTTAGGATAATGAGCCAGCTATTGTTCATTGAGAGGAAAAGTGGCACAGGATTGTAGCGTTGGACATTAGATGCAAATTTGACTTTGTTGTGGATTCTGGACTGCCTGGGAAGGAAGTGAATCCTAGTATTACTTTGAGGTTGGAGGTGTGAGCCTCTAGATTCCCTTGTTGCGAATGTAGCCATCGTATCCTTTTATTTGATGGTTGAGAAAATGTGTATATGTGTATATTAATGTAAATATTGTATCGAGCTAGATTTATAAAGCTTCATAGATAATATCATTATTTGATGGTTGAAAAAAATGTTTATGTGTATATGTGGTTATTGTAAATACTGTAATGAGTTGTGTTATAAAGCTCCAGTAAATGATATGTTTGTCATATTTTAGTAGATTGTCATTGTAAATATTACAACAAGCTGTGTTATAAAGCTCCATGAGCAATATGTTTTGTTTTTAATAGTCTTGTTGGTTATAGGTGTCATTGAACACCGAGCACTGTGTTCCCCCAAGGGGGAGGGTTCTATAACAGCCCTAGTTAAAAACTCATGTAAAAATATATAAGGCCACAGATGATGGGACAAGTATTCCAAGCTGAATGGTGGGAGAAACATCCTATTGGGTGTTGATTCGGTTTATTATGGCTAAGGGAATTAACAAAGGCAATGGCTAAGGTTTTGGAAAGGCATGAGGCATTAATTGGCATTTATTTAAGAAAATAATGGAAATTAAGAGAAAAAGGAGGTGAAAGGTCATAGGTTGCATGTGAGGAGGAAAATGAAGGAAAATAATGGAAAATGAAGAAAATAGAGGCCTCATTCATAAAAAGGCTTCTGAGGATCATTTGGTAAGCTTTTGACGGGTTTGGAAGAGCAAGAAAGCGCAAGAAGCCATCGAGATCAACAGTTACATCAGATTTTGCTTGCAGGTATTGAGTTGCATGTATGTTTCCTTCACTAGTTTTGGCATGCATGGCACATGCATGTGGTTGCTTGGTTGTGATTTGTCATTGGCATGGAGGATTTCCAGGATTGACAGTGGATTGTGGCTATCCATTTCTTGGATAGCCATGGTGATTGTGGATTTACTTTCATTGGTTGTTTTTCGTTGGTTATCATGTTTCCTTATCTTGGGTTGAGTTATTAGTTCCTAGAAGCCCTAGTTGGACAAACCCTCTGGAAGCCCTATAATAGCTTGGGTTGAGTTACTAGTCCTTGAAGCCTTTGTTGGAGGAACGCTCTGGAAGCCCTTGGTGGGTTGAGTAACTAGCCCTGGAAGCCCTTGGTGGTTTGAGTAACTAGCCCTGGAAGCCCTTGGTGGGTTAAGTAACAAGCCCTGGAAGCCTTGGTTGGACACACACTCTGAAAGCTTGGCGGCAGCGGTGGGTTGAGTTACTAGTCCTCGAAACCTTGGTTGGAACAAATGCTCTAGAAGCCCTGGAAGGCTTGGATGGATACCAATCTGATGATGGTTTTGTGATGTCCAACCGTGAGGTGGAATCATTGTTTGATGGGTTGTAGTGGTGGCCTCTGGAAGCCCTAGATGATTTTTTATTGATGTGATCTATGAGATACCATATTCATGCTTGGAATATGGCACGAGGATGAATGGATGAAGAGAGATTTGGCTTAGTCATTCTACAGTCAGTTGGAACGTGGGATTCCCATCCCAGGTTTGCATTTTGCATCATTAATGAAAGGTTATTTCTCCTCATATTTCTATCAGCATTTTGATAGATTATATGTGATCTATATTACTGTACTTTCATGAGTATTTTTGTTGCTATTATGCTGGTTATGTATGTGTTTTATGGGAGTAACCATGTGTGGTTCTCATCATGTTTTTACTTGTAATCGAATGATCAATGTATTTATGACCTAATGGATGGAATGTCAGTTGATGTGTTGAGGCATCAATGGTTCTTAGCGATTCTTAGCTAAGTATGAGACCCCTATGCTCAGAATTGTTACTTACACATGTAGATTACACATTTTCAATATGTTTGACGAAATGCCTGTCATGGCTAGTAGAGGTCCAACCAAGGTCTTGAATAAGCATTTGCTTTAGTACTGTCATTTCCATATTATTTTTTTGATTTGAAGAGATGGTTCAATTATGGGCAGTGACCTGGGCTCTGGGACTGAAAAAGTGGCTCAAATCCTGGATTTGCTGGCATATCACTGACAAATTGGGTCTCTGGTCGCTGGCAGGCAAGCCTGTGAGAGCGACTATAGGGTTACAGTTGCATGCATGCCTTGTCATGGGAGTGACTTTGGGTTTAATTCATCTAAATGCTAGGTTAACTCAGGGGTTGGGCATTGGGAGTGGTGGATTAGCTCCTGGGGTTCTGAAGGACTTGAGGGAGGTTTGTGTGTTATGTTTCCATTGATTCCATTTCTTTAAGGTTAGCTAGGAGGTTGAATCATATCATAGTAGCCTCTCGTTGCATCTTTACCCCGACTAACCGGTTGCTTGGTTAGGAGTGGGAGGAGGGTGTTACACCAAGCAAATTCTTTAGGCAACTAGAAGCATATTACATACCTTCTATGCATAGAACTATTCCTCCAAGTAAAATACAAGGTTGTTTTGGTTTTTTTCCAAAGTAATCAAAAATATTTTTGGGATAAAAGGCTTTAAAGATGCTTGTATCATGTGTGGCAATGCTCTAGTGAAAGAAATGAATAAGAACCATATAAAAATAGTAGGGACAAATGAGTAACAAACTTTTTGGATTATGAATCTTTGAACAAAGAAGAGTATAACTAAGATCGCCACAAATATCATATTTATCATGTTTTTCATTCGTTTGCTCTCCAGTGGCAGAGATTTGAGAGCATTATGCACAATGCATAATTCCAAAGTCAACAAGATTAAATTTATGAGCATTGAACAGGTACATGAAAGGAAATAGTATTGTTAAAATTTGCCTCTATTTTAGTCAAAACTATGGAAAACAAGTAGGCAAATGGAATGTTTCTTAATGATTGGAAGATATACGTTGTGTTCTTTGTTAAAATTTTTATTATTAATAAGTACTCTGATTGGGGTTGTATAGAGATGCTTTATATTTCCAAGGATCCTTAGATTGACTTTATGTTAGTCAATGTGTTTCTTATTCATAGCTCAGTCTGGAAATACCATCTCTATAGCTCTATTTAAATTGGATGAGAAAATACAAAAGAGATATGAAAAAAAAGGAAAACCTGCAAATTTTGTTATGCTAAGAGCGAGCCTAATGGAAGAGTATCCAAAACACATGGTAGCTGCAGTGTTAAAAAGCCATGAAATTTCCTGCAAGGTGGGCAACTGAGACAATATAAGCTCTAACACATCAAACATAGATTGCTTGGTATGTGACAAAGAGCATTTTCCCCTTGTTCATGAAAGCATGTTGTCTTTTTCATAGTTGTATTACATCAACAATAGTTACATTTCACTAGACATCAATATTGATCCCAAGCACACAAGGAGACCTTGTAGCCACCTAGTACAAAAATTCATATATAATAATTTGTCTTGTGAAAAAAATACCTCAGTGTAAATGTAAAGAAAAAAAGCTAAGAAAGGACAAGAGTAAAACATGTTATTTATGACTTGTTGGTGTTACCTAGAAATGAGCTTCACATCATCCCTGGTTTTGTAGTTTCTCGATTTAGTGGTCCAATGTGACAACTTGTAACATTCTGCAAGTACAAAAACAATATAATACACAACCCATAAGAAATCCAACATAATGGATTATTTGCCAAAGCACATGATAAAAGAAATGTTAAGATTGAAAATCACAAAATTATAGGGAGAATTATCCATGACGAGATTAATCATCATTTTAACATTAAAATATTAAAATATGTAATGCATGGAGACTAGTTCCAGCTTCAAGAATGACTGCATTATTAACTGTATCATGAGTATCTAGATGGACAATACTCGTGTACTGAGTACATCAAATGTCATATCAGTGTACTGAAAGTGTATTTGATAAAACTTTCCAACAATATTAAATAATAGGTAAGAAGTTCCTAAAAAATCCATACCTCTTTATTCATAAATTTATGCTTTTTTGTTCACTCGATTATTCCACTGTTTGAAGTGTGTGGCATGTGTTTTCGATCGTCATTGAGCTCAACTCATTTGATTCATTGATAATATTGGAATAGGAAGAACATGTGGTTGAAGAGAAATTGTAGACACATTTTCTATTACACTTCATAACTCTGTTTTAAAATGCTTATCTAACATATGTTTTTTGATTCTCATATTCATGGAAATAGGAGTTTCTGCCCTGAATTCAGGGATAAATGAAACTTACTTAACTTTGGACATAATTCTACTATGCTTAATGAATAAAGGGTTAAAAGCACTTGATTCAATGATTCAAGGGCTTTCAATATTTTGGAAGCAGGGGAGTCCAAACATAGAAGTTTAGTGATATTTTTATCAATGATATTGATTCCCTATGGTTATAGTCAAACCATAAAGTCTAAAGTGTCATGAGAGAACAAAAATAAGAAATCACATCACCAATGATTCATAGATTATTTACAAATTTCTCAATCTATTTTTTACAATATATCTGGAGTACTAAATTGCATATGTTAAATAATAAATACACAAAATACTTAAGACAATATTGTTAGGAAAAACACTATGCTAGTGAGAGAATAAAATTTGTCATATGTCCAAGTAAAATTGATTATATAGATCAATGAAAAAATTATCATAAGAGTTTAAAGGTCAAAATAACTAATATATTTATTATTCATAGCAATGACATTGTGCTACAAAAAATGGATCATTGAATCCAAATAGTACATATATCCTTCACAATTCACCAAAGATTCATTATCACGGGCCAAAATTAGAAAACTATTAACATGTACTATGATAAATAACAATCGAAATAGCTTGAAATGGAAAAACAAGTGGCTACGGAAACCATGCATGCTTGTTACCATTTATGGCTCGTGATAAAGAGCCAAAAAATTATTTGGCACCATAATTATAGCACTTTGGATTAGAATAACCACAGTTTCCTTACGCTGTAGTTAAATTTGCAAATTTTTGCAAATTGATGTGCATTATAAGAGTATACAAAAAAATAGAATACAAAAATAAGATTTACTTTTTGTGAACTCATTAGATCATAAATTCACAATTATATATAACTACAATCTAATGCTATATAGCTTAGGAAATAAAAACCTATGTACAAGAAAGCCAATCAACAAAAAACACGGCCTGAAAAAATAAATAAAAAATAAAAAAATAAAACACTTGTGCCAATAGAAAAATAAATTTTCTGGAAGATTTGATATATGTGAACAAAAAGAGAGAACACCGATGTCTCAATGCTCCTATAAAGGTTTTTTTTGTTGGCATGAAACATTTCATTGAACATATACATAATTAAGCAATTAAGGTACTTTTAGTTTTTTTTTTTTGCTCTTAACCCAACACAATTTCATAATTTATAGAAAATGAGAATTCAAATTAATATTGCAACAGTGGAAAACAAAACACGGGTATGTATATAATATGGTATAATATATTTTTTGGAATTATAGGAGGTTATTGTGCAACTGAGATATTATGGTCTTATTAACAAAATGATACACTGGGTTGGAATTTTTTTCGAAAGAACAAGTCCTTGTAGTAACTATGCACAATAGCTTCCATCTATGTCTCGGGAAAAACAAGCAGAAAATTATTGAGCACCACACTCGAAGCATCAAGCATCAATAAAACCAC
Organism: Pinus taeda; assembly: GCA_000404065.3. Classification (NCBI taxonomy): domain Eukaryota; kingdom Viridiplantae; phylum Streptophyta; class Pinopsida; order Pinales; family Pinaceae; genus Pinus; species Pinus taeda. Next base: position 14,180 of record APFE030826775.1, on the reverse strand, counting down.
AATATGCCTAGATTATAGTTAAATTTGCAACAACAACAACAAAAATCTGAGTTGAAATGCATTTTAAGAGGAGACAAAAAAAAAATGAGATACAAATTTTCTTAGCTCATTACACAATAAAACCAAAATATGCCTAGATTATAGTTAAATTTGCAACAACAACAAAAAAATCTTAGTTGAAATGCATTTTAAGAGGAGACAAAAAAAAATGAGATACAAATTTTCTTAGTTCATTCCACAATAAAGTTGTAATTGTATATAATTACAACACAACACTATATAGCTCAGAAAACAAGAACAAAAAAACTAATCATCAAATGAACACAACATGAAAAATAGTTATGCAAATAGAAAAATAAGGAGGATTTGATGTATTGGAAAATGAAACTAGAACGCAGACATCTCAATTCTCCTATAGTGTTTTCTTTTAAAACGGATCATTTAATTGAGCATATACATAAATGAAGACATTGATACACATGCAACTCTTTTCTTCCCTTTTTTTTTATTTCCTAACACAACACAATTCCATGTTGGCCGGATAAATCGATCTTGCAAACAAGGTCGATCTCCCTAGTATCAAAAGATATCTAGCAACAAGTAGAACAAGCAAATCTACCTTTCTCTAAACATATTACGATTCATTAATAAAAACTATAGATGTGTTTAGACCCTACCTTAAGTCCAACGCTAGTTTGTAGCAGCCATCCTTCAACCGTCCGAAAGAGTTTCCTTTTGAGCACCTGCAATCACAAACAAGCACACATCAAATAACACCTGCATAGCTAATATCATAAATAATGTTCATTATGGTGATCAAGGAATCCATAAAATAAACCATAAAACACAGCTTATTGAGAAAAATAAAATTATTTGTATTAACTTTGAAATAGAAGAAACTATACAACCTTTGGTGCCTTGATGTTGTACAAGCTCTTCCCAGGGTCCGAAACAGGAATCTCCTTTACTTTGAAAAGCCTCACACTCTTCCAAATGAGATCAAAGAGGTATGTAATCTCTCCTCACAAAAGCTCAATTAGGAAGACTAAGTTCCAACAGCATTTCACCTCAAAAATATTCAGCTTTCAACCTCCTAGTAACCAGCCCAATGCTTCATTTTATAGTGCAAAGGAAGGAGGTTACAGGTCCACCTATGAAGGGATAGAGTCCTCCTTCAAAGAGATAAGCTCCTCACAACAAGGGGTTAGCTCCTTAAGGTATGGGATGCATGAACCTTAAAGGAGCGAAATTGCCACCTCAAGATTCCTTCCAGAAGCTTCCAGACATGACTCAAAGTGAGTTTTTAAGAATATACTTGCGCCTTTTTAACTTTTACAGGGGTCCGCACCCATTACACAGGGACAAAGCGTTCAGGTGCGCAAGGGACATGACCATTAGGTGCGGGACCGCAAGAAATGCTAAGAGAAAGTGCGGAACCAGAGTTTTAGAGACTTTTAAGGGCTTTCTCTTATTTTCAAGGCTTGATATGAGGAATTCAGGCTTAAGACTTGCAAAGGAGGAAAGTATGAGTGATAATGGACTCACACAGATTGCAAAATGTCAAGTTGACAATTTTTGTGCAACAGATTGCCCCCTAAAGTGTGAAGTATGTAATAGATGAAGATAGAATTTGTCATCTAAGAAGAGTGAAGTACTTTATCATTTCAAGGATCATCCTATGGACACCCCAGTCGGAACCTGTAAAAACATTCAATGCAAAATATATATATGTGAACATATCATCGCTGAAGTAGGCATTCCCATGCTCAGATCAAAACTGACTAGAAAACTAACTAAACTGCTATGATACAGGAATGATTTTGTAACACATCACGAGCATAGACATATGTAGACACAGTATGGGTGCAGCCATCTATTTATGAATAGTCCACTGTATAATGAATAACAAAATTCCTCGCGGCCTGGATGGTAGAAACTAGATCCAAGGTCTTGATTTTTGCTTCCTGAACTAGTACGATTCTATCCATGTGAATGAATGTGTCAAAGTCGAACATGGTAGAAACCACTTGATTACCAGTCAATGATGTGAATTGTTAACAAGTGTGAGAGAAACCACCAATAATGT
>APFE030826769.1:4931-28347 GCA_000404065.3 Pinus taeda | reverse complement strand
GATCTCCATAATGTGCAAAACACACAAAAGGTATGTATTGCAACTTTATATTTGGAACCAAATCAATTTGTATGGTATCGATGGCTTTGCTCTCGTAAACAAATTGTCACTTGGGAAATTTTTATGGAAGAAATGACAACACATTATGATGATACAAAAAGCAACACCTTTTTTAGCTAATTGATAATTCTCAAACAAAAGGGTTCAATGATGGAGCACATCGAGGACTTCCAAAAATTGAGCATAAGGGTAAAAGATATTCCAGAGGAGCAGAGGATTGATGTGTTCATAGGGACTTTAAAGGATAATATCCAACATGAGGTTCACCTTTGGGAACCTGATTCATTGGAGAAGGCATTTAGGTTAGCAAGAAAATGGAAAACAAAATTATGGAAACTAGGAAACCTACCACTCACAACTATAAAGATGGAAGTGTTGTTTCCCCTAGCCTTCCACAACCTACAAGGTTGACACCACAACAATTGGAAAAAAAAGAGCAAAAGGGCTTTGTTACAGTTGTGAAGAGGAGGAAGAAAAGGAACAAGAAATGTCAAAAGAAGAGGATATACTCTAGGAACAAACCCTAGATAAAGAAGAAATGAATCTTACCATATCTTGTAATGCATTGGCTGGAATTAACACTCCTCAAACTATATTTTTTTTTCTAAAGCAAGCATTGATCCTTCTGTTTTCTTAAATCAAAAGAAATTTACAAATTTGTACAGCAACCCGAAACTTTACAAGAAGAGAAGCTGACGTGGAAGGCTACCTGAGCCCTGACCCGTTAGGGAAGATCCGTACAGATACATTCCCCGAAGTTGACTACTAAACACAAACAACTCCAATCACAAGAAACCCACACAACGCAAAAGAGGGAGAGGACGTGCCAAAAAGGTTTGACGAATAGTGCCCATCGGGCCCACAAAACCAAACCATCATTCTCAGCTATTGATCTTGGTTGTTGGATCCAATGGCCAGGGATCATATCACGCACCCAAACCTGTCTAAAAATAATGTGCGATCAAGGGCGGTATTCAAGTCCATCCCTTGTCCACGTGTAGCCATCTCAATGGGATCACTGCCAAGACTCAAAAACCACAAACTGCTCAAGGAACGCGCGATCACCAGAGAGCCGACCCAAGCGTGATTTTTGGACCCAAAAGTGGGAAGAGGGAGAATATCCTCAGCCGGAAAACCAATTCTCATTCTCTGTCTGTTCTTTCCACTGTGCCTGTCTCCGATACTGAGGTCATTTGAGAAGTGACCCTGTAACTTGTCCTCTGAAAACCTGAGGCTGCCCTTCACCTCATTCTGGTAGAGCATGACATAAAACCTGGCTTGCCTTTCTATCAAATGCATTTCAAAAGGTTGAGAAACATCTTGCCAGATAGATCATTACATGCTTGCTATCCGGGTATGATAACAAAACATTTCCTTGTCTTCTGCAGCTTGTTCCTCGCAGAGAGCCTTTAAACGGTTTTGAGGAATCTCCCGCCACTTGTACATTATCCCGCAATCTACATTTTTCACCCCTTGGTTGGCTAGAAGGTCCATTAGTTTATTGGACGAACGTTGAACATGTTTGAAACTCACCGTTCGCAGCCCTTGGGGGTGAACCTTGATTCTTTGGTAAACGAAGAGTAGTTTCCAGTGATTAGAGACTTTCTCCGGTCGAGTACCACAATTAATTTTTTTCACAGAGTTAATAGTAATCTCCGAGTCCGCTTCAACAATGACGCATGTTTCTTGCTCTAAGGCTGAAGGCTTATCATCAGTTGGAGGATTGGTGTCATCATTAAATAAAATAAAATAATCCATATCAGAATGGATTGAATAAATTGGAAAATTTTGGGGCTTTTCCTCACTGCTTACCACATACTTCATCAGTGTTTCCCTGTACAGTCTCTTTGGTTGCCCAAAGACAGATATAGTGGCATAACAGAGGTCAAGTTGAAGAGATCCTTGCAGTTTCGCCCCCCATGATCTTGATAGGAGCATGCCATACTTTGTGGGAATGTCAGCAATTACTACATCCATTAGAATTGTCTTGTTGGGAAATTGGACTAGAGACACACAAAGGTCTTTGATTAAGCCTAAACACTTGACTTGACTTGAGTCGAAGGAGTATAAATCTTTATAGGGTCTTGTGACATCAAGGTTCAGTTTTTCCATTACAGCTTTGGGCATAAGGTTATGTGAGGCTCCTGAGTCAAACATGGCATTATGCAAAATTTTGTCATGTATGTGCAAACTGACATAAAAGGGTGGAACAGATCCATATGTTGATTTACCGTTAACTTCTGGACCAAACAACAGCCCAGGGGTATCATCTAAAACATTTACATCGTCCCTGACCTTTGGTAGTTGAAGTGACCTTTGGATTTGTTGCCTATATACATCATGTTTGGAAAGTTCTAAGAGGGGAATGGATATCTTGAGTTTTCCAATTTCTGCTTCTAAGTTAAATGGTTTCTCCAATGGATTCTTAGTGTTGATACTAGCAGATTTCTCTTTTTCAGGCATATTCTCTATGTCTTCTTTCTGAATATCAGCGTTATGATGAATGACAGTTTGTGGTATTTCTGTTTTGGGAAGATTTTTTGGATTGCTGTTCAAATTTTCTTTTGGGAGAGAGGAAGGTAGATGCTGACCAATAGGAGGCTGCATGTCTATTATGTCCTCTACCGTTACCTGATGCGGGTTTGTGACAGAGCTATTAGCTGGTTGAGTTATGGTGACCTTGTCTTTAATTTTGTTGGGCTGTTTGCTATCCCTTGTTCTATTGGATGCAGGGACATCAATGGTCTTTGTTCTTAACTTATATTGTTTGTGCACTTCATACACAGCAGAATCATAACCTTGTTTGAAATCAAAAGACTCTCCCGACTTGGTCTGAAATTGTTTTAAATCAGGGTAGTTTCGGTCCTCTTCAGTGAGAAAGATTTGTTGTTCATTATTCGAATCGATCAGGTTCATGTGAGTCCCATCTGTGGGCTCACTGGATGTGGATGCCTCCGCATAGTTTTCTTGGAAAGGAGGCCTAATATCATGGTCGGGACTAGCTCTTCTAGCATTTGTGGTCTGATTTTTTCTGAAGTTCGGGTTCCTTATGGTGTTGGACTGTAGTCCTTCCCATGATGATTTTCTCTCAACGCTTTCTACTTTGTCTCCTAGCCTATGCATTCCGTTGATGATAGCATCTAGTTTTTGATCTAAGGCTGAGGGTTCTTCCTTGAAAGTGGTTCTTCTCTCGGTTCTGGCTCTATTTCTTTTGGCAATTAGGTTTGCCTCCACACTGACAGCAACATCTTGCATCTCTGCAAGGCTTTGAGGGGCTCTTTCCTTAACTGATATGCCATTTCAGCATCAAAACCATCAGGGAATTTGTACAAAGCAAGATCAGGTGGAGGTCTCAAATTTTGAGGTATTGCATTGTAAACGTTATTAAACCTTGCACAGTAATCCAAGACAACCTCTTGAGGTCCTCTTTTGATAGTATCATACTCAGATAGTATGTGCAAGGGGTCTTTCTTTTTCTCCCATCCGTTAATAAATGTCTGGTATAAGGCTTCTGGATTTAAAATGGAATTGGGTGTAAGTGCCCTAAACCAGGTTCTGACATCACTGGTCAAACTTTGGACAAAAATCTTCATTCTCACGCTGTCATCATCAATCTCATAACTCTCAAAGTAATCCTGCATTTTATTGGTATGTTGTAGGGCTGTGCAGGAATTTGTGCCATCAAAATAGGTGATTTTTGTCTAATAGTCCTGAGGCATGGCCCCGGGATTAGTGGGCAGCTGTAAGGGCGCATATCTATTAGCCATATTAACAAGGATAAGAGGAACAACAGGGATAATGGGAACGACTGGAGTGACTGGGATAATAGGGGCAACCGGGGTAGTATTCGTAGTGAATGGAGGTGTAAAAGAAGTGCCTGGAGAAGTGGATGATGAAGAAGGGGAGGAAGGGTTTGAACGGAACAAAACTTTGACAAGGGTTGTGAACTACTAGGTTGAACTGTTTTGGGAATAGAAGCAGTAAAATCTTCTCGCTGCTCTTTCTTTCTGCGGATTTTAGGGATTATGTTGGGATTTTCAAAAACAGCAGGGGGATTTGGATCTGGATTTGATATGGTGTAGTGCGAATACTTCTTGGGAGCCAGCTTCTAACTTGTTTTTGGGAAATTTTCTAAGAACACAGGTCGACTGAACTTTTTTAAGGTTGGTTTCTTCCTCTGTGGAGCTTCAGACTGGTTTTGTGAGATTAGCTGAGGAGGTCCCCAGTGGAGTCGCCATTATGTTATCACTCAGGTTGTCCCTAAGCTCCTGAAGGGATACGACCGAGGTAACCACAAACCAATCTTTGGATTGCAGGTTCTAGCCCACTTGCAATCAGAGAGGGCTCTAACTTAATGATTAAGCTTTGTTGAGGATGATTTTAGGCTAGCTATGAGTTTCCGGGGTTTTTGATTTAATTTTGGATGGAAGATGAATGTGAGGCAGATAATTCCAAGCAGAGAGGCAAGGGAAATTGTGATAAGTTTCAAACCATTGGGCATGGAGTCATGGATTGAGGCATGCTGTTGCGTTTTCTTGGTCACAAGAGGATTATGGAGCGGGATAGCTACACATGAGACAATTACCAGTTTGCTGAAAAGATGGAATGATAATCAGTGATGAAAGGCAATCAAGAATCTTTCACCAACTGACAGGGAGGAGAAGTGAATGAATGGTTATCTAGGAGCAGTTAAGAATTCCTAAACTAACATTCATATGTGAAAGAAATAGTGTAAACAAGATCATTTAAGTATACATGTTCATAACTATTCCTGATGAAAACATGAAGAAATTGCAGAAATTGAGCCTAGGGTGTAGCCAAGAAAATCTTAAACTATTCTTCTTTTCTGCAAATTAGATGGTGGATTGATGATAACATAAACATAAAAACTAAACAGAGTTAAAGAAACACTTATTGAACCATGTCGAAGCACAGGAATTCCATAGTCACTCCTCGACCAGTAAGACACAGTAGACAGATTCAGAATCCATACTTTCAACAGTCTTTGATTATAGAAAGTATCACATTTACAGTGCGAGTCTCTGCTCAAGCAAAATATCGAACCAACAAAGATCAAACAATCAACCAACCCTTACTCCATTTTTCAGGGTGGTATATATAAGCAAAATATCTAAAGTCACTTATTACAACCGACCTAAACAAGTCTGTAAGAAAAAGCTTTCTAAACCTAACTTATGCTGGAATTAAATGTAATCAAGTCTTTTTTGGGCTGCACTAGTGGAAGCTGGATCAAAAATTGAGTTAATGTGATGTCCTCTGTGGCTTGGTGCAGTGGTTTTGTAATAACTATGCATTGAGTTCTGGTCCATTGATCTCCTGTGAGATTAATGTGCAGTCATTTGTGCTGGTGAGCTTTCAATGCGTCCTTAACTACTTCTTGACTTTCAGGGCTTTCCTTTTAATGCTGGATTTGCCTCGAGCCCTGAGAAAATCTCCTCTAATACAATTTGTCACTACTCTGATACTCTTTGACATGCCTTTTATGTTCACACTGCTCTGATACACTTTAACCTCTGAACTGGGTCTCTCTCTGTCTTCAAATACGTTTAAATTGGCAAAATCGGGCTTTTTCGGGCCTTTTCGGTGCAAAAAGGGCCGAAGAATCAAAGGATTCTCCAATATGGCTCATCGCGCATCGAAAACTGCCTCTGTTTTTCATTTCGGAGCTCCGAAGCTTGACTTTTGCGCTTGCGCGTTTTTCCATTTTTTTGGCTGCTGACGTCAACTGTACGGTGGATGACATCAGCAGTGGGGTCCTCCAGTATGGATGTGATGTCATCATGCTAACGTCAGCAGGGTGACATGGCAGTACAGCGGGGTGATGATGTGGTGGGACACGGTGGTAGGTGACATGGGCCAGGCATAGGCAAGAAGGGGTGAGGTGGAGTCGACGTGGCGGGATGACGCGGCGCTCCTGTTACATGAGGGGAGGGCGGTTTTGGCAGGGCATCGGACCGCTTTTGATACGGAAGCGGTTTCTGTCAAGGGCGACCCGATGCAATGGGAAGCCACCAGCTGTCCCGTTGTACGACGGTAAAACCGTCGGACATCGGGTGCTAACGTACCCCTACAAAAGGGCGCCCGATATGGATAACAGTGGTCAGATCTGGGGGAGGCGATCGGACGGTGGACGAACAGAGAAGGTGCGCGAGGCTTAGTGAAACAGCGTGTGCGTTATTTAATAATTTATCATGGCGCGGGTGGGTTGGAACTTTAGGTTAAGGGTTAATGGGTTTCGGCGCTTGGTGATTTATTAAACAAACATTAATAAATTCCAAAGAAAAATGCACGGGGGGGGGGGGGTCGCATTTGGAGAGGGTTTCTTTGTGTTTCTGAAGGAGTCCAAACACCTTGGGGAAAATTTATGCAGAGATGGGGGCTCTTACTAAGGTCCAGATGACCTAGTAATTCCCAAGGGATGTTTATGGTTATATTTCAACCAGGGGGAGGGGATATTTACATAGGGGAGTTATTAACATAGTTTAAATAGGGGGGAGGGAAATATATAGGGAGTTAAATAATAATGTCAGTAGTTAATATGAAAGTGACCAGAAAGCGCTAAGTTTCATAGATCTTAGGCTGTGAAGGGGAGATAGAACTTTGTAGAGAAGGTATGGAGCCTCCTTGAGTAAAGCAGATCTTTACCAAGGCTAATGACATGGAAAATGATGAAACTAAGAGATATCAAGCAGATCTTGACCTCTTTATGGGAAGTTAGTAAGTGATTTAGAGAAGAGGAAGAAGAGGAAGTTAGTCATGCCTCGCTTGAAGTCCTTCAAATGGGAACTGTCTGCTGACTGTGATCTGTATGAGTGTAACACTTGAAAATGTGGAATTAATCACAAATCAACATTCTGCAACCTCAAAATTACCTACCCAGCCTACTTACCTAACATTTTTTCTTCTTTTTGGTTTGGGTGCACTTGGACTTGTAGACCCAGCTTTTCACTTTTTCTTTTGATGTCTTCCTATTCTACATCTACACTTATTCTTCCAAGGGCCCAGATTAAGCAGTTGGGCTCCTTTGGTTCTCTACCTATCTAAGAATCTACCAAGATTAAGTTGTTTGGACAGATTTTTCATTCTCTATATTCTAAAACAAGAAATTGAAACCTAGGGAGACCAAGATTAAGCTGTTTGGACCTCCCTTTAGCTGAAAATTTGTACAAAAATGAAATGACTCTTCAAAATTGGAATGCAATAGATGAACTTTGAGTAGCATTCTCTCATGGCCTCTTTTTGGTGACTGTTAGCAAATATGGAGCATTGCAGCATGCAAAGTATGACATATTTGCCCTGTAAAAATGTCCATCATGAAATATGAGTAACCTGCTGCAGCAGGAGGCTCATAGATACATTAGATGAAAAGCTTAAATGAGATGAATGAATCAATTTGCTTCATATTAGGAATGTTTGAGTTTCAACATCCTAGTCTTCAGCTCTCAGCTCAACTTTTTGTGCAATTGATTCCTCCTCTCATGGATTTGATCCTTGAGGCTAGGATTAGTTATTTTGAAGCCTATATTATGTATTTTCTCAGTCATTGTGTGAGTTGGAGTCACTTGGATGCTCAGAGCTTGATTGTACATCATTGTAAGCAGTTTGGCAAGGAGATTAATAAGATTTGCAGCTATTTTTATGGGATCCCTATGGTATGGAGTTTTAGAATAGTTTATTATTACGTGATCATTTGTTTATATGTTTTATGTATGATCTTACTCATTTAATTGCTTCTAGTTGAATGTTTTCAAGTCAGATAGGTAGAATCCATTAACTTTGATGCTCTGCCTTGGGAAAACACACAACATTTCATGTTTTTCTACTATTTCAGAAGGATCCATGATTGTTACATGCCCTTCTTAGCTCCTCATCAATCTTAAAAACTTCATCTCATCAAGCCTAAAGTGCTAAAGCCTATGCCTACCTTGCCCCATAGAACACTTTGCAATTCTGACCTAATTCCCTAGACCTAAACTGCCCAGCTCCAATCTAATCTAGAAAATCACCAACAAATTCAATGAAAACCTTCAAGATACTATACCTAGCCTAAAATCCTTTACCTGATCTAGTCATCTTGACTAAGATCCTTACTGAGAGAGCCCTCTCCCGACCTAGTAGGGCTAGCTACTTGGTTAAGCTTGGTTTGCGATTACCCTGGAATTGCCTCCCTTCAACCCGAGGTCAATCTAGGTGATAACAGGCCCAACCCTAGCAGCAGAGGTTCCTCCAGTTCTATATGTATGCTTAGGTTATCTTAATAGTTAGATTTAAATTGATTTTGGTGTTGTTAATTTGCAAGTATTGGTAGATTTAATTAGTTTGCTTCCATTTGTGGATAGTTCAAACAGTGGCATTGTAGTGATAAGAGGATATTAAAAAAATGCTGATAGAAAGTCATTTTCACCTCATTTCTCCTTTGAAGGATCATGGTTTGGGGAACACTTCTCATACAACCTAAAAAGGTAGAATTCTTGCTTTTTGTGTAATCTAAGGTTTTCTTTCTAATTAGGTCATTACATTTCAGTTTCATAGATAAGTTGTAATTGGTATTTTCTGATCTCTTAGGTTCTGCACTGATTGCATCTCGCTTTCATATTGGTTTCAAGAGCTTCCATGCATGAATTTAGCAAGTAAATGGTGACAACTCTATTTTTTCCTCTATTTGAATAAACCCTTCTTGTCTTTGATGAATTTATGTATGAATGCCAATAATGATGTTTGTTGTTGCAGGAGTTTCTAAATTACACGGAGATTGTTGGGTCTTGAAATTTTCATTCATTTCCATTACACTTTCACTATTATGTCCATTATATCACCTCCATTTCACTTCTATGTCACTACATTCTTCCCACTTTCATTATCATTGGGCCACATTTATGTTTTTCCAACCTTTATTAATTCTTAGCCTTTTTAAGTGAATTTGTTGTTAAAAATTAGAAAATAATGTGCATATGCTTATACCTAACAAGTGGGTTGAGATTGTTGACATGTGTAGGTCAAAAGGAGGCTTCTACAAGACCTTTATGTGGCACCCTAAGGCCAAATTCAAATTTGAGTGGAGAGAATCATGGGATCATGAGGATATGTGTCACATCTTCTATTTTGTATTGAAACTCTAAAAATACATTTATATTATCAATTCCTATTTTGATTAGGACTCTAGAGGTAGAGGGAGAGATTCATGGACTCTTATTAATGAGATGACTTCTCATATTTTTGTATAAATAGGAGATCTCTCTCCTTCATTTGTTAGCTTTTTGAGCTTAGCTTAGCTTTTTAGTTCTTAATCTTGTAGCTTTTTAGTCTTGATAGCTTTGGAAATCTTTGGAGAGCTTTGTTGTACTTTGTAATTTTAAAGAATTTGAATAAAGATTTGATGTTCTCAACATGGAAGGAGATGTGAAGTAGATGTCATGGAGCATATTAGAATGTAAGGTAGAGTAGATTTTGTTTTGTAGTTTTGCTTTGATTTCATTGAAGTATGTCATTTGATTACTTTCAAGTTTGATAAATTAGAGTTTCCATTCATGCAATTTTAATTCATGCAAGTGTGTTCAACCGGTTGATTGTAGATTAGTTTTCTTTACATGTTTCTTGTATTTGCTTATTACATTAGTCTCCCATGCTATATGATGATATTTTCGGAGCCTTTAGCTTAACATCATTTCAAAATTTAATTGGCGAAATATTGTGAGTATAGGTGAGATGATTGGTTTTTCTTTTCATTAGTGTGCAATTACATAGTTTAGATGTCATTTCTTTCATGCTATATGATGGTATTTTCGGAGCCTTTAGCTTAACACCATTTTAGAAGTTAATTGGTGAAATATTGTGATTATAGGTGAGATGATTGGATATGCTTTTCATTAGTTTGCAATTATATAGTTTAGATGTCATTTCTTTCATGCTATATGATGATATTTCCAGAGCCTTTAGCTTAACACTGTTTTAGAAGTTAATTGGCGAAATATTGTGATTATAGGTGAGATGATTGGCTTTGCTTTTCATTAGTGTGCAATTAGATAGTTTAGATGTCATTTCTTTCATGCTATATGATGATATTTTCGGAGCCTTTAGCTTAACACCATTTTAGAAGTTAATTGGCGAAATATTGTGATTATAGGTGAGATGATTGACTTTTCTTTTCATTAGTGTGCAGTTAGATAGTTTAGATGTCATTTCTTTCATGCTATATGATGATATTTCCGGAGCCTTTAGCTTAACACCGTTTTAGAAGTTAATTGGCGAAATATTGTGATTATAGGTGAGATAATTGGCTTTGCTTTTCATTAGTGTTAGATAATTTAGATGTCATTTCTTTCATGCCATATGATGATATTTCTGGAGCCTTTAGCTTAACACTGATTTAGAAGTTAATTGGCGAAATGTTGTGATTATGGATGAGATTATTGGCTAACCATTAAAACAGTTTCAAGTTTTTACTTTTTAATTGCAGTAGTTTTATTTTTTGCTTTCTTGGATTTCATTTAGCCGTTATCATTTTTGCTTTCATTTCATAGACATTTTGTTGGCTTAGATTAAAGATTTGATTTGTTTCATTTCTCCTTTTTTTAGAAACTAGGTTCTAACATTAGAAGTCATTAGATTTAATTGTCCATTAGCATTTAGAGATTTCACCTAGAAGCATTTCTTTTCTTTCTTAGATTAAGCATAAGAAACAAAACCCCCAAAAACAACAAAAATCTATAAAACAACGAAGTAAGAAAAATGGTTAACTAAGCACATATGGTGCACCACACTTCATCAGTTTACAATACCCAGATTGATAATTTATGTAGAGAAATTTAGGACACTAAATTGACTAGACAGAGACCTCCTCTCATCAACCTCAGCCAAGCCATATCCAACCATGATTTCCAAAAGTCACTAAGGTTTCAATCTGAATTCTTGTCTTATGAGGAAAACTTTCCATCTTCGTTGAGAAAATCCAACCATCTGAAAGATTTGGCTTGAGTTCTAAGTAAGTTCCTACCACTCCCATGCCTTATTCCCTCCTTATTCACCTTTTCCAAGCTACATCCCACATTCTAAACCACTCCCTAATATTTCGGCCTATTCTTGTAGTAAAATAGGGGATCTTGTAAGTGAATGAGTACTTCTTGTAGACATCCTATAGGAAAACCTGTAGTAGCCTGTTTTGAGTCCAAATTGAGAAAAGTCATCACTAAAAGCCAGGATCGGGTCCCTAATTTCCTCCCAAGCCATCTGACCATTGTACTCCTTTTCCTTCACACCTGTCTCGCCTGCCAAAGAACCAAGCAAGATTAGCATTTTCATGTTTCAAGAAAAAAGAGAAAAAGAGAAAAATTTCTTTTATATTTATTGATATACACAGTAGACAATACTTTCTAGATCAGATTTCATGCTTAGAATAGTTAAAACCTCACAAGTTTCATAGTAGGGTTCTTTTGCAAGCAAAGTATGTTAGCAAGTATATAGAGGATTTCATATTATTTTGCAAGCATTTCTTTCAATCTTTTCTTCATGCAATAGACAACATTTATTTTCTTCCAATTAGGGTAAATTTCCATTCTCCAAGTTGGTAATCAAACTTATTCTAGTCAATAGAAGGCTGGTTTGAGAAACCTTAATGGTCTAACGCCCCAGATTAGCAGTGACAAAGAGTAGACTAGTTACCTTTATTTGTGTCTACAGCACTGTCACCTCCAAGTTTGTACGAACCTCGGGTTGATGAAGTAAAGTCAGTAGCCCCAAGAGTTGCAACATCCATGCTGCAATACTAGTGCTCATCACACATATATAGCATGGCTAGTTAGAGTTATTATTTTTTTTTTTCTGGATAACATATTTTGTGATTAGGTGGCCACCAAAATTGGTTTTACTCAGGGTAGGTTGAGGCCACCTAACCTTCATATGTATGGATGTAACCTCCTTTATATTAGAAAATTAATGGAAAGGTACCACTAATCTTACAAAAAAAGACCTTACGCGAACATATGTGTCTGCAAAATGAAATTGAAATATTACTTTTCCAACTTCGAAAAATAAAAAAAAATACAATTTTTCATAAACAAATATCATTTTTAATATGATAAACTTATCTCTCTCTATGTATACCATGTTATATAATAGATATATATATATATATATATATATAATATATATATATATATAGATAGATATATATATTATATATATATATATATATAGATATATAGATAGATTATATCTATATCTATATATAGATATAGATATAGATATATATATAGATATTACACATTTTATACTAATGTTATGTGAACACACACATACCTCTTAAGATGTGTGAAAATTTGCAAAATATATCATTATGACAACAACATAATTCTCCACAATTTGTCTTTTTACTCTGAATCAAAATTCACAATGCTTATATGAATTTTGAGGGCTTTAATTCGATAAAAGAGGAAAAACATGAAATTTCATCGTCACATTTGGCCCAAAAGTCTAACCCATCTTCATGCATTCGCCCAAGACATAAACACATAATTTTTTTAAAGAGGATTTAAAAATGCACCTGCATTAGGTAAAGATGGTCCACTATCTGTAAGATGATCGTCAACAGAGACAAAAACATTGCCTCTAACACTCCAACTAGTGTGAAAGCCATGATCTATGACTGGAACTCATACTTTGGTTGGGCTACGTGATCTATTGTGAGTCTAACCATGTATAACAGATCCCCTCACCCTTTGACAACCTACAGTTGGGGAGCATATAGGATCTGGCTCTGCATATTACATATAATTCATATTTAATACATATATACTAATCCAAAAGGAAATATGTTTACTAAACCATTACATATAATATAAAACTATTACATATGATACATATAAACTAATTAAAGAAAAAAATGTTGACTCGGAAAGAATGTTGACAAGAAAACCATTCCTAAACTCAAGTAGAAGAATCTAGCTTGAAGTCCAAAACTTTATTGTCCATTTTTTGGTAATTTATTAACCAAAGTATTGATTTCCATGTAAACACTATCGAAAGAAGTGATCAAATTCACCTTAGCACTTTTTCCCATTTCTAAATAATGCATTTTATTCATATGGCGTAAATATGTAAAAATTAAAATAAACCTGATTGCAAAGCTAATAAAATTTCATGCCAACCAAATACTCCAATAAATTTTAAGTTCTTATAATGTTTGATTTTGACACATGACATGTATTAGGTGGAAGCACATGAAGATAATGTTTCTGGTACAACACACTATATAAGGAAGCAATATAGTACAAATTAGAAAAAAGTCAAAATGCTTTTATTCACTTTCAATGTGTTTTTTATGATGGATTTAACATAGGATAACTATTTAAAACATAGTATATATATATATATATATAATAATAGTTAATTGTTACATGCTATGTTAAAAGTGATATATATATTATATGAAATATGTGTGTTTAAATCTAGTATGTTATATATAATATATGTTATTTAAATTAAAATTTAATGTTTTGGAGGAAAACTCAATTGGTTAATGAGAAATGTGAAAATTGGTTGGAAATTCAAAAGACCCAGTTCCAAAAAACCCCCTCTATTATGACTCAACTATGTTGAAAACATACGTAGTCCCAAAAAGTTACTAGTGTTATGTTCAGACTAGCTTTCAGTTCCTATAGGTCACAAAAATATATATATATATATATATATATATATATATATATATATATATATATATATATATATATATTATAATATATATATTATAATATATAACATTGCATTTATCTATATAATTATATATAACAATATATAAATAAATAGTTCATATATATAAGCCAAATTTGTTCGAAATTTAAAAGGCATTTTAAATAAAATAAAAATTGAAATGTATTCACTAATCGTAACAAAACTTAAACCTAAATAATAGAAATAAAGTTTTTACCATTGAAAATCAAAATAAATAAATTAAATTAAAATAATATATTATATATAAATTATAATATATATATAATATATATATAATATATATAATAAAAATAAATCATAATAAACATGCTACCATTGCAAGTAAGAAAAATAATTAAAATCTAATTTATAACATTCTTTTGGTGGTTTTGAAGTGTTTTCTTTTTGGCCTTTTGTGGTTTTCTAGATTTTTTTTGTGGTATTCTAAGTTATTTTTTGCTATTTTGAAGAGTTTTTTGTTGATTTTTTTTGGTTGTCTAAGTTGTTTTGTGGTTTTCTAGGTTTTTTTTTGTTGTTTTGAAGGGTTTTTGTGGTTTTCATGGTTTTTGTATGATAATGTTTTTTTAAATTAACTTATTAAATTTGCAAGAAAAATAAATAAAAAGGATAAAAAGGAAAGGAAACCTACCTTGGCTTGACCCTCTGGGACATCGACAGGGTTGTTGGGAAGGTTGGTTGGGTTGCTCCATGGTTGAATCCATCAATCGAGCTTTAAGATCTTTGGTTGAGAATTAAAGTCTCAGTCGAGTTTGTAGTCTGCACAAAAATGACTTGCATAGACCATGGGCGTGCGTTTTAATACAACATAGGGGCTTGATCAAGTTGTGATGTTGGGTTAAACGACAACTCCATTGAGGGTTTGTTTTTAACCCTCAATCAAGCTATGTTTTAGTGCTCAAGGAGCTCAATAGAGCCATTTTTAGCACTCGTTTGAGTTGTCTTTTTTCACCGAAATGCTTCCTCTCTCCAAAAAATGTAAAACAACTCCATGATTTTACCCAAAGAACTTATGTAGGTGCTTACCCAACTACTTGTTCATTAAATCTTGAAATGTGGTAAGATCATTCCAACGGTTGAATGATCACAACACTAGAAGTGCCCTTGATGAGTCCTAAATTTAACCTTCTCCTATTTGGAGAGTCATGTAAGTATCTAGTAATATGTTAAACAGTGGTCACATTATCACCATGTAATTAATCCATTGAATCATCATTGCAATGTATAAATGATCTGAATGTTGGGAAAACTTGTTAATGCTATGCAAGCTCCCCCATCAGTATTAAAAATGTGTGTTTAGGATCATCTCATATTAACCAAAATATGAAGGTTTATGTGTCAAGTCTTTTATGAGCAATGTATGTGGTTAATTAGCTATTTAAAAACACATATAAAACAAGTAAAAGGTATAGAAAAAACACAACAAAATCATATCACAAAGTTGATAAAGGAGTTCACCCCTTCTAGGCTACATCTCCATGGACCTGCTTCAATGGCTAGGCCCTCTTTGGATTAATGGTCAATTCTGTGACTGCATGCACCTACTGTGCGTCAATGGATTTCCAACCTGCTTCATTGGATTCAGAAGACCCAAAAACCCAAACTTTCCAAGCTTTGCAATTGGACTCCAACTGATCTAGGCTTCCTTAAACTTCAACGTAGAAAAATCGTGTATAGAAGTGCCTTTCAACCTCTGCAAACTATTCCATTTTGTTCAGAGAATCTAAATTATCTAGGAATGACTCTTTCTAAGCCAAAAATGGTTGAAATGTGAAGAATTTATGGTCTCTTCAGTTTTCCCTAGGAAAACTCCACCAAAACTGGAGAAACTCTAGTTAACTCCACCAAATTTGGAGTAGTTCTGGATTTGTTAGATATGCCAAAAGATCTGCCAAGTTAAACCCACACTTAATTAATGATAAGCAAGGATTAATTACCACTAATCTCTGGTTAATTTGCGCAGTTTGTATAAAATTCTAGCAGTTAATGGGGTTTGTAGTGTTGGTCACATGCTAGTGGTTAACCCCCAAACTTCTGCGCATTAAAATTTAAATATAACTTCAAGCCCGTAGTGGTTAACACTAGTGGCGCGGAGTAGTGGTAAGGCATAATGCTTATGCAGGTGAGGTCATGGTTTTGACTCCCCAGCCTACCATATAAATGTTTATATGACCTTTGAGAGGGCACGTGGCGGCCTCCGAGCTTTCCACGTGTCAGCCTCTCATTAGTCCACCCAAATGCCCATAACAAACAATATACCAACACTTGGAAAAATATGATTGAGTCACCTAGGGGAATATTCCTTGGAATATTCTTTTTGCTGACTGGGTTGTACGAATGCTTAGTCAACATCCCAGTCATAAAATTTTGACTATTTGACAAAACGGACAATGGACTCTAAATTTCTCATATGAACTCTGTTTTGAGTGAAATGAGTTGCGTTGAGATCGTATCACTAAGATGAATACATTCATTTAGGTTTTGAGCAATTATGAGAAATTTGATTTTTGAGCAAATTTTTGCCGTTAATCCAAATTTTGATCACTCCTTCCCACTGACAAGATTTTGGACCCACGAAAGTTGGTTATCTTATGAGAGCTAAATACTCTTCTCCTTCCCAAGTTCTATCAATTGGTTCTACCTGGAAAAATCTCCTTGAAAGTCACTTAGGTTCACTGACATGCCTTGCCTTGCAAATGGCTTCACACTTCAACCAATGTTCTCCTTCTGCGGCTGACCCAATCCAACACTTGCTAGATGCTTACTGATTAAACACCCTACTGTACCAAAGTGATCCCTTGGTGCTTGGAAATATGACTGATGGCCTTCCCACTAAGAATCATGTTCCTCTTTTGCAACACATGCATTCGATGCAAGCTTTTCCCCGGAAACCACTTTTCCAAGTTAAGCCCATCTAAGTGAACTATAACAATGAGTTCCAATATCATTAATAAGAAGAAAATAAATGACCATTATTTTTCCTCCACGGTTCCAAATTCCACATCTGGAAGAATGCATTTTCCATCTCTTTCACTTCTTGGCATCAACAAATCAAATCACATTGTAGACCAATTGATATTTTACAAGACCTACAATTTTTTTTGGCATTTTTGTCCACTTTCGCTTCTTGATTCCATCATCCTCTAGTATTGACATGCTTCTCATGTCATGATTTGAGAATGGAGGCTAATCATGAGCCTCTTGCTCAAGCATGGACCTTCCAAAATACTATGACATCTTGTCACAAGAAACACCGTTAACCTTGAAAAACACTCATGCAAGAATATAATTTGACGACCTCTTCCTTTTTCTTCTTCAAAGCAACAAATGTCACATCATGTGAACATTTCCATGTAATCTTACATCTTCGTGTATAAACCATCTTGGTGTTTAGTCGATGGTTTACTAAACGCAAGTCAACAAAACATGCTTCTTCAAAGCAACTGACTTTCGAGTCAAGCAAAAACATGTACAACAACTTGATGATTTACAACAATAATTCCACATTTTCATGAAACAATTTGTCACATCTCCCTTTCATATTTGGAGACAAAATCAACTCTTCGAAGGCAATATAATATACATGTAACAATCAATCGACCACACAAGCCGACACTCATGCATGTGCAAATGATCAACATTCTCAAGTTGACAACATACATGTTAACAAAGCAATCAACCAACACAAGTCAATCACTCCTGCATGTTCAAACACAATGAAACTATTGAAAATTCCACTGTTCACACATACAAACTCTCATGCATGTATAACAATTCTCAACTCTCTCACAAGTACAATTACAAGTACAACAATCCCATTGGTATGTACCAGTACTTAAAGAGCTAAAATGACAAAATTTTCTACAATAAATTGAGTCAACATACTCCACTTTCGAACACCTTCCTGGTGTAAACATCCAATTTCAAGAATGAAACATGCATGCAAATTTGTAGTTGAAAATTGCCATCTTTGTTGCATCGAAGGGAGTCAACATAACTCTACTTTTCCAACATATTACTTCATGCAATATATAGCATACTTTCAAGAGAAAAGAAATGCATCCAAATAACAAGGAAATGTATCAATAAGGCAAGATTTGCATCAATTATCAAAAGAAATGCAAGGCCTTAATTGGTTAAGAAATCTAACCATCTCTTTCCAAACCATTTCAATGGTGCTTCTTTCAGCTGCACTTCATCATGTGTATCATCTTGACCCGCATCAATTATGGAATCCTCTTTTCCATTCTTTCCAAAATCTCTCTCCACCTTCTTCAATTTTCGTGGATGATTTGTTGGATGCATAGTCCAACACTTGTCTACAAGAAGACCCTGCTTATGGAAATGAGTGAAAAATAATTGCATCTTCTTTTCAACATGGTTTCCATTATCCAATGGACCTTTGGCTTTTTGTCTCTTCTATTTTGAAAATTTCCTGTGTATGGCTATCCTCTTCCAACACCTCAAAAAAATATGGTTATTCAAACCATAAAATGAACATGTAATTTTTATCTAAATCTTATATGAATATTTACCATGTTTATCATAATCAAAAGAAACTTGATTAAAGGAAGATTTATACCTTGCACATTCACCTTTGTCGCCTTCTTGAGGAAGTTAATTTGATGAGGTAGTGGCTCTCTTCAGAATACCAACAATGGTTTCAATGACCTTAGAGATTTCAACATCCTCTTGTTTGCCATTCCACTAGTTGATATGCTTATGAGCATCTTCTTGCAAAGTGGGTATCAAACTTTTGCATTCCTCATGAAAACAAACTTCACAAACTTGAGGTAATGAACATGTAATGAAAGTCCTTCTTGGAACACCTTCATGTGCCTCCTTTGATTTGGGGCATTCTCCATCATGTTTTCCATAACAAAGACCTAAATAACTAGGCCTTTCCTCAACAACAGTTGGCTCAACTATGTCTTATGCATGTTTTCTTAACCCTTTACCTTCATATCCCATATTCACCAATAATTTGGACCCTATTCCCCAATTGTGTCTTTCAAATGCACCAAAATATTCATTTTGAGCAGAAATTGAAGATAAAATTGAATTGCATACCTCAGTTTCATGCACATACTTATCTAGGGTTTCCTTGGCATCATGGAGTTGAATCTCCATCTCATGCATCTTTTCAAGAAGCTCTTGCTTCTCCTCCTTCATGGCCATCAACTCCTCTTGAAGTATAGTGTTCTCCTTCCTATCTTCATACATCTCTTGCACCATATTTATCATGATGATAAAATTTTGCAATATCTCTTCATCAAAGAGTCTTGCTAAGGAAGATGGATTAGAAACATCACTTCTTGAAGCTGTCAGTGACATAAACTTGCACACAGTTAAATTCTCATTACACAAATACAAAACCAATAGCTAATTTTCTAGCTAACCTTGGCAACCATATAAGGGTTAAAATGAAGTAATAGTGCTTTGATACCAACTTGATCTAAAATGTTGGGCAAACTTGTTAATGCTATGCAAACTCCCTCATCAGTATTAAAAATGTGTGTTTAGGATCATCTCAAATTAACCAAAATATGAAGGATTATGTGTCAAGTATTGAGTGTCTTTTATGAGTAATATATGAGGTTAATTAGCTATTTAAAAACGCATATACATCAAGTAAAATGTAGAGAAATAAAACAAAGGAAACTCATAACACAAAGATGATAAAGGAGTTCACCCCTCGATTGGATTCAAAAGACCGAAAAACCCAAAAATGACTTTCCAAGCTCTCAATTGGACTCCAGCTAATCTAGGCTTACTTAAAATTCAACATAAAAAAATCACATACATAAGTGCCTTTCTTCCTCTGAAAACTATTCCATTGTGTTCAGAGCATCCAAATCATCTAGGAATGACTCTTTTTGAGCCAAAATTGGTCAAAATGTGAAGACGCTATGGTCTCTTCAGTTTTCCCTAGGAAAACTCCACCAAAACTAGAGAAACTCCAGTTAACTCCACCAAATTTGGAGTAGTTCTAGATTTATCAGATCCATCAAAAGATCTGCTAAGTTAAACCTACACTTAATAATGATAAGAAAGGATTAATTACCACTAATCTTAGGTTAATCTGCGTGGTTAGCGTAAAATGCTAGCATTTAAGGGGTTTGCAATGCTAGTCACATGCTAGCGGTTAATTCTAGTGGCTAACCCCCAAACTTTGGCGTTGTTGGCTTGATGGGCCTTGATCAAGGTTTAGTGTTAGGTAGCTAAGAAAATCCCTGCACTACTTTCCCTTTTGACATCAGTCCACGGAGCGCGGACCGAAGCCTCACCCGAAGTAGTATGGGGGGATGCACGAACCAAGTTTCCACACCCTGAGATGGTTGTGATGTCATTTTTCTAGCTTAAATTATATCTTCACGTAGGTCGATAAGAATTTAGGGCTTATCGATGTATTTCCTCTTCTATCTTTCAGAACCTTCTCAAAGGTATCCGACTATCCTTCGCGCAGCCCTAAACAATGATTTAGGCACTTATGCGCCTCTACAACTATGTTACTGTCTCATTTCCCTAATTATATTGGTGGTTAGTCAAATTTATCATGCAATTAATATTACCCTCGCATAGACATATATTATTAATTGCGTTCAAATAATAGATAAAAACAGATACATTCACACATCAATTTACATTATAATGTAAACCCAAAACTTAACATATCATAATTGGATGCAATAATCAGAGACACAAAACACAGTGATTACACAATACTTCTCTTTATTTATGATTCCAGTTCCCAGTATAGACTCTATCCACCCTACGCAAACAGTTGCAAGGGTCTGCGAACTCAGTTGCGGACTTCAACCTTAAGCCTCTGCGCAGTCAACTACAGAGCCTCTTCCTACACAATACTCTCGCTCTTAGCTCACCCAAACTTACCAATGAATCACGACTTCTAACTTACTTTTTCTCTTGTCTACTTAGATCTTCTAAGACTTCCCTTTTTATACAATCCCATGATCTGCGGACCATGGGTAGATCTCCAAAACTGACACAACTTATCTAGACTAAGGGCAGAAAACCCTTTTAACTTTAGACACCTTTGCGCTTCGTGACCACAAAATGCGGATACTTTACATTTATTTATGCAAAATATAGGCCTTCTGCCCCAAAACTTGGGTGTTTAACCTCAAAATTAACCCCTAATTGACTCGTTCCCAATAGGCCTCCAACACAAACATGGTGACTCACCCTCAAGTCACTCAGTTGGCATTATTAACTTTTCATGAAGACCCCCCACCTCGACCTAGACAACTTCTACCTTGGTAGCGCACTGCGTTGCCACCTACTTCAACTCCTTAACCAACTGTTATGTCACTGGCCCTGCGCTATCAGCCTATAGCTTCTGCTGAGTCTCATGTAGACTAGCCAACTTGCCTTCGATGGTGGTTGTGATCATGTAGGCCTTGTCTAACCGAGGCTTCAAGAGAGCCTTTAGCACAACTTCCTTGTGCTAAGCTGCGTCTACCTGTTCCTTCAGTTCCTTGGCCTCCTGCAGCTTTTCAAACCTCTGCATGATGACAATAGTTCGCGTTGTTGCCTTAAACTCATTGTAGCGTTATTGTAGTTCTTGCACTTATGTCTCGAGCCTCTGTACAATGGGGTCCTCTTGTACACTAGTGAGGACCTCGAGAAACTCCTCAAAACGTGTCGTGCAGTCTGTCACTGCACTTGCTACCTCATCTGCCACGGTAGCCACACGCTGCTCACTGACTTTTGGCAGAGTTGAAGGCTGGGCCTTCAACTGCAACTCCGCGATCTTGAGATTCAGCTCCAACCGAACCTTGGCCAACTTTGTATGTGTGTCGCACACTCCCATAGTGAGTTTTCAAACCTGCACATTGATTGGCTCACCCTAAAGGATGTCTAGCTTTGGGACAGTCCAGAATGCTTCATCCAAAACCTTAGTGACACACTGATTCTTATTTGTGACTTCGGTCACAAGGTTGTTGTTAGAGTCACACTATACAACTATCTGAGCATTGTTCACCTTTTTCTCACTGATCACCTCCAAAGCACGGTGATCTTGGGCCCAAAGTTTAGTGATTACACTATCTTGTAAAAGGTAAAGCACTTCGCTAGGAAGCGCTACTAGATTAAGTCCCACACCCTTGAGGGCACTAACAGTGAGTCTGTTAGTGTCAGTCGTTGTAGCCAATGATCCGTCTGGTAGCACTATGGTTCAGGGGTCCCTAGCATGCAACATCTTTGCGGCTTCTGAGGTGCCAATGGCGACACTAGTGGGCACCATGCTAGTCTACATGTGTGAGGCATGGATCTGCAACTCGCGCAAACCTGTCTGAATAGCGCCTAGTGCATGCTACTACTAATGCTCGAATTGTTGCAATAGTTCGGTGGTGGCATCCCACACTGTATCCCCTATATCATTCAAAGCCTCGGCTGTCAGGTTAATCAGATCTAAAGACATCTTGCTCACTTTGGAATTCTTCCATGGCCCTATCTTTTATGGACCCCTGATGCACTTGATACGGAATAGAGTCGTCTCTGGGTCTGCTCCTCCCGGCTCTATCTGTTCATCTGCTTCTTCCTCTGTCTCTAGTGAGGGTGATTTCTCTTTGTTAGAGCCACACTAATCTCCTCCTACCTGTCCTCCTATCTCTTGCATGATAGTGCGCTCTGCCTTAGCTTTAGCATTGGCCTCCTTTCTCCGTTTTGCGGCCAACTGCTCCATCTTCAGCTTGGCTTCTTCCTTCTTCTGATGTGCGACAGTCTTGCTAGATCCTGCAGCCAAGGCAGTGCGCCATTCTATTGACCAGTGGTTAAGGACCATGTCGATTGCATCATCTATCACCAAGTAGGGAAAGTCGTGCCAATTCTACTCGGGGTCCTTCCGTGCCCTTATTGACACGTGGTGGAAATCAACTTGAATTCCATGTACTCCTGTAATCAGTTAAAATTGGTAGGCGACAACCGCGACTTGTAGTTTATGGCCATGTGCACATTCATCTCCATCAAGGTCCAACATATTTTGTTGTTCTTTATCTGCTGAGGATCCTTGGTCACCCATAGAAAAGCCTATTTCCCTACCTCTGGTAGGTCTGACGTGACCGGAGGGAACTCACTATCTTTGGGTAGTTCCCATGCTACTAGTATTATTGACAACAAGAGCCATGCACAGTGGAATGGCTTGCTGAGATCCTACACCTCGCGGCAATTCGCAAGGAATTTTCCACAGAGGTAGTGCACCCATATAAATTGAACTCCTTCTATGCATTGGGCCACCAAAGCTACGATTGGTGCCAACACTTCATATGCGCGACACTTCCACAAGACCTTCCTTGCCAAGAGTTGTGTGGCTACTTTGACCGCAAGGTCACAGATTCTTGAAATGGCATAGCCACATGGCTTCTTCACTAACTTGAACTTTTCCTTCATGGCCTCTGCAAGGACATGCTCGCTAGCCTTTTCACCAAATTCCATCGCTAGATTTTCCCCTGTGTATGGAAGTGTTGATGCCTCGAAAATCGCTGCAACAACATTGGGGGATAACCACCCGGTCCGGACCTTAAAAGCAGCTCCTTTTCCGTTTGGTGTGGTGGCTCCGACTGTTCATCTAGGTCCAGTTACCTTCTCCCTA
>APFE030826768.1:2705-27198 GCA_000404065.3 Pinus taeda | reverse complement strand
GTTCACTACATAGGTTAGTCATGGAAAGAATATAACACAACCCAACAGTATGATGGATCATAGGATCCAAGGTAGGCTCCGAAATTTTCATGCAAGCCAAAATTTTGGAGGGTGGTTGTGGCCGATACAACAAATTCCTAAACTAACACACTCTCCTATAAATCTACAACCATATACAACATCAATGTTGGATTTTGGAGACTAATCATACCCTCGTGTTAATGCTTTGATGCTAAGAGAGTTATCATTTCCATTCATTAGGGTGATATTGACGTGTAACTTGTGACGAGGAAGGAAAGTACATCTTAGGGATATCTCTAGAAGATCAACTTCTATTTTTTATTATAAACTCTCTCCCTTTCATATTAATACAAAGAGTATATTATTTTCCTATATGTGTTATGTTATGTTTACATTCATATATTTCAATTCTATGTTGATCCACTAAATAAAGTGATTGGATAAAGCTACATAAATGTCATAGATCTTTGGCTTGTGTTAACTATTTGTGCAGGTTCTAATTATAGTGATCAGATCTATGGTTGGAGCTTACAATCCAAGAGAAGAGAAGAGCTTGCGACATATCACAACTAAGCATATTTCCATTCTCCAATTTCTCTAAGGGTAACTTTATATTCTTTTCTTTCTATTGTTCTAGACCAGGCCACTAGGTCGAGGGAAGATACTTATTTCTGCAGTCATAGATTTTGTATAACAAGTATGAAGACAATTTTTACTTATTTAATTCTAGTTAAACATTATGAAACATCAATACCATAAACTAAAGAAATAACACAAGATATATGTGGAAGCCCTTGGGGGAGAAAACAACAGAACTTATTTATATGAAATATATTGTATGCACCAACCTATAGGAGGTACCGATGCCCTTTTATTTTTTGTAGGAACCAGCCTACAAGAGATGTTAATCCCCTCTACTACTTTGTAGACACCCACCTACAGAAGAAACTAATCCCCAATGTTTCTTTGTAGGCTCCAACCTACAAGAGAGACCAATTCCCTCTATTTAATTATAGGAACTAATCTACAGGAGACACCAAACCTCTTTGCTACTTTATAGGCACCAATCCCCTCTATTGCTTTGTAAGCACCAACTTACTTTACTAAATATTCATGCTTCTTCACAATTTCTATTAGCTACCTCTGCTTTCACCAATTTTTCTTGCTTCTTCTGCCATCACCAAGTCTGCTAGTTACTTCTTCCTTCACCATGTCTATCTACTAGTTCTTCCTTCATCAAGTCTACTTCACCCAAGACTTGTTTCTTTTGGTTTCTTCCTAAGAACAAACTTTCACAACATGCCCTGTATCCAATTTTACAAATATGGTTCTAAAATTTCTACAATAGGTACCTTGAGATTCTTCATTGTCCCTTCCATATTTCACAGTTTAAAACATCTCAGAAGTAAAGTTATAGAAAACAATTTCAATGATTTGTTTGAAGCATGTTTTAGGAGGATTCAATAACACTAACTTCCTTAGATCATATCTCTAAACTTATAGAGAAACAAGGTGTGAAATCTCTACTATGGTTACCTTGAGATCTCTTCTTTCTCTCCTCCATATTTTAGAAATTGAAACATCATAGAAATGAATTTATAGCAAAAATACCAAGTTGACCTATTTGAGGTAGATTTTATGAGCATTCAAGAAGCCTAATTTCCTCGGAACATATATCTAAAATTATAGAAAAACAAGGTATGAAAGTTCACTATGGGTATCTTGATATATTTTCTCTGCCTCCTCCATATTTCAAATTATGAGACATCACAGATAGAAATTTATTGCAAAAATACCAAACTAACCTATTTGAAGTAGATTTTATGATCATTTAGGAAGCCTAGTTTTCTCAAACCATACCTATGAATTATAGAGAACCAAGGTATCATAATTTCAACCATAGGTATGTGTATATATTCTATCTATATCCTCGAAGTTTCACATTCCAAAACATCCCAAAATAGAAGTATAGAAAAAATACGAAGCTGACCTATTTGAAGAAGATTTCAAGAGCTTTCAAGAGGCCTAACTTCCTCGGAGCATATCTTTGAAATGTTGATTTGTGTATGTTGGGAGGTAATACTAGAAGCCGAGGATACCAATTTTGGGGGAAGTTTACCCACAATGGGATTTTTGGGAACCCCTTTCTTGGGTCCAAAATCCCATTGTATAGAAATAAATGTATACAAGGTGTTTTATACCTAGAAAGAAATTATTATTAATTCTTAAGTTAAAGAGGACAAAAACCATAGATATAGATGGTTCCTAAGTGACCAAAGGAAAATTATTAAAGAGGAAAATTCATTAAGTGCAGAGGCTATAAATATGTATCCTTAGGAGTCAAGCTACATGGTCGAGTAGGGCTGCAAGTGAGGCTAAGACAACCATATAAATGCATTCGGCCAAGAGAAAATCCAAGTTAGAATGTAAGAAGAACAATTTTAATGTCTCTTCATCTATGTTTGAACTAGGCCATGTTAGGGATGTGTTGGCCGATTTTTCTTACAAGGTTATGGGCAGTTTGTGAGGTAAATTATCTGTATATAAGGCCAATTTATTAACTGTGTTTGGAAGGAGATTTGAGCCCCTGAAAGTGTGTTGAATGGAGGTATTTTGACATGTGCAAGAGTTGTAATAAAGGGTCGAAGGTACTTCAGGACTAGCGCTGGAGAAAAGGGTTTTGTGGAGAGGTTTCTCACTAATTTTTGAAGGTTTGTTAGGGTTAATATTAGGGAAAAATTGTGGGTACTACAGAGCCCTAAAATAAGGTCACAACCTTAGGGATAAATGCATAGGGTCGAGCCTTCATGACTGATGGTGTACATGCCTTGAAGAAGGTATTGAATATTTTTTGAGGTGATGAATTATAGGCAGTGAAGGGTTTTCCTAAAGGGTTGAGGACAACAATTTCTGAAATGTAGTTTAGTGAACAAGGATCATCCTTGTCACTATTAAGAGGGTTTTCTTTGATTTCCTAGTTCATGGCTTCTATGCAAGTTAGTTGTCAAGATCAATTCTAATACCTGGTGTATTTACCATAGTTCCTATGAAAAAAAAGGAAGGGTCGAGGCCCCAAGGATATGACTTCTAGTCATGTGATTGTTTCATTCTTCAAAACTGTGAACAAAGGTTATTATGGGAAAACTAATCCTACAAACTTGAGTTCTTTGTAAACAACATGTGTATAGTTTGGACTAGAGTTGTGGGTTGACCTGAAGTGAATAAAGGAATCAATTTTCATTGATGAGGACGTAATTTCATAGGTGATGAACAAGACTAAATTTTTGCCCTAGTTCAGTCATCTAAGTGGTAGTTAGAGGACTGATAAGAGGGAAGATTTGTGGAGCCCTAGTTATGTGATATGGGGCAACATATCAGATATTAGAGAGAAACCTTTCCAAAACCTCATGTATAGTGTTCATTAGAGGAGATAATGGATTGTTAGGAGGCATCTTGTTATGCATAGTTCACTGGGTTGTATAGGTCCACATCAGTGATAAGATGGCTGCTAAGTCTAGTCATCTTTGGAGTAGCAAAGAGACTAGTGGTGGGCAGAAGTTGAAGACCTTATGTGCAGTGTTATTTAAAGTGGAAAAGTAGTGCTTGAAGGCATCCTATGTTCAATAATATTGGAGTAGCCAAGAGTGATTGATATAGGCGTGATTAATAGAGGTGTGTTCATAGAGGAAAAGTACCTGCTAGATGTGTTCAAGGTACATGGAATGAAAGTATTTTCATGTGCACCTTCATCAATTAGGTCAAGTGTATTTTGTTCAGGGAAATATTGGTAGTCATAGGTTGTTGACTCCAAGCCCTAGTTGTGTCCTTGTATCAGGGCCATATGTAAGGGCCATGATCCCTAGTATGGGATCCCTATGTTGTTGTATTAGGATTTGTAATATAACAAGTTTTGGGTTAAAATTTGTCATGTGCATGAGATTGATTAACTACTATGTGCTTTTCATTATGAAAAGTGCTTGTGTCATGGCATTGGAGTGTGTTTGTGATCATGATCTTAGACTTAAACTCAATTCTTAAGTTCCGTGGAAAAATTAACATGGTATCAGAGCTGCTTTAATGGGGTAGTTAATCAAAGTGTGCACAGTGAAGAAAATTAGAGGGAGTTGAGATATTTTCTAGAGTGTGGAGTAGAAGGTTTGGCTTCAGACATGGAGATATGGTCTCGACTAGGTAGGTGACAAGATGGGCTAGTAGTTCTAGTGGATTGGTGGAGAAGCTAGTGAGAAACAAATTGTTGTGTGGCAGGTTACTGGTCATGTACTTTTGATGACTTTTCATGGATTGGTTGGATTGCTCGTGGGGTTGGACAAGTTGGCTTCATGTGATGGGAGAGTTGATGGAAGGATAGTATCTTCAATGGATCATGATCTTGCATAGCTAAGATGAGATCCATGTGCACGTGTGGTATTTGATCCAAGAGAATGAGATTGCTTGTTGAGTTGGGTTGTGGTGGTGAGGTGGCCCATGTTTGACCATAACATAGACTGAACTTGTAAGACACAAGTTTAGTAGCATTGTGAGCCAATGGAGGTTGTGTAGAATCATAGGGAGTCTATATTCAAAGGGAGATTCCCTATTAAAGTTTGAATCTCTAGGTTTTGACAAGATGAGGCAGAGACACTACCAAGATGAGTGTGGTTCATTCTATAGGGTATGTTGCAATAATAAACACCATAGATTAGGATAGTGTCATCGACGACGACGAAGGTTACTTCCTTCTAGTTTAAATACCTCCCTCCATAAGAGGGAGTGTTGATTTATATAGCTTGGGAGGTACTCCCACAAACCTAGGATATTGGGTTTGGGAGAAGTTGACCCAAAATAGGCTTTGTGGGAAAAAGTATCCATGTAGTGGGGTTTTGGACCCAAGAAAGGGGTTTGAGACCTAGAAAGAAATTATTATTAATTCTTGAGGTCAATAGGAAAAAAATCCTCAATCTAGAGGATTCCTAAGTGACCAAAGGAAAAGTATTTAAATAGGTCGAAGGGAGAATCCTAAGACATCAATGAGATGAACTTCATTGAGTGTAGAGGCTATAAAGATGTATCCCTAGGAGGAGTCGAGCTACATGGTTGAGTAGGGTTGCAAGTGAGGATGAGATAATCATCTAAGTGCATTCATCCAAGAGAAAATCCAAGTTTGAGGTAGTCAGAGGTCAAAGGAGTCGAGTTAGAATGTGAGGAAGGATGAGTTTGATGCCTCTTCATATATGTCTGAACTAGGTCGTGTTATGGATCTATTGGCTGAGTATTCTTATAGGGTTCTAGGAATGTTTGTGAAGTAAATTATTTGTGTGCAAGGAAAAGTTGTCACCTTTGTTTGGAATGAGAGTTGAGCCCCTGAAGATGTGTTGAACAAACATCTTGTGACTTGTGAAAGAGTTGTGATCAAGAGTTGATATTCCTTTAGGACTAGTGCAAGAGACAAGGGTTTTATGGACAGATTTCTCATTGATTTTTGGGGGTATATTAGGGAATATATTAGGGAAGTATATGTGGGTAATACAAGTCCATAAAATAAGGTCACAACCTCAAGGATAAATTCACAAGAATGAGCCTTCAACATTGATGGTGTAGACATCTTCAAGAAGTTGTTGACTTTTCTTTTGAAGTGATGAATGTTGGGTGATTGAGGGTTGTTCCTAAAGGGTTTAAGATAACAATTTATCAAGCCCTGGTAAAATAAACAAGGAGCATCCATTTAAATTTTAAAAGGGTTGTCCTTGATGCCTTAGTTCAAGGATTCTTCTATGTAGGTTATTTGTCCAAGATCAACTCTAAGACATGGGGTATTTACCCTAGTTCCTATGCACAAAAGGAAAGGGAAATATCGCAAGGAGAGGATGTTTATTTATGTGGTTGGTATGCATTCTTAAGAACTATGCAAAGAGGTTTTTGTGGGAAAAATTAACCTAAAGAGGGTTGAAACCTGAGTTTCGTGTGAACAAGAAGTGTATAGTTTGGACCAGAGTTCTGGGCTAACTTGAAGTGAAGAAAGGAAGCAAGTTTCACTGATGAGGACGTTTGTTCATGGGTGATGAGAAGCAATTAATCGATTCCTTAGCTCAATCATATAAGTGGTATTTAGAGGATTAATAAGAGGGAAGATTTGTGTAGACCTAGTTCTGGATGTAGGGAAACATATTAGAGATAAAAGGGTAGCCCTAGAAGATCTCATGTATAGTGTTCATTATAAGAGGTAATGGAATGTTAGAAGGAATATTTTTGTGCCATATTTTAGTAGGTTACAAAGTGCAACATTAGTGATAATAGGGTACCTTGTCAAGCTGTAATTCTGGTCATGTTTGGAGCAGCAGAGAGACTAGTAGTGGGTAGAAGTTAAAGACTTATGAGCAGTTTTCTTGTATGTGGAAAAGAAGTGCTAAAATGCAGCTTATGTTCAGTCATCTTGGAGTAGCCAAGAGTGATTAATAGAGGTGTATTGATGGCTAAAGATACAATAATTTATAAGGTTATAGGACACCTGTGAGAAACAAAAGAGGATGCAAAGTACCTTCCAAATGTGTTCAAGGTAACTAGACTAAAAGGATTGTTGTGCACACCATAAACAAGTACGTGAAGTGTAATTTTTTAGGAAAATATTGGTATTCATAGGTTGTTGACTCCAAGCCCTAGTTGTGTCCTTGTATCAAGGTTCTATGTAAGGGCCATGTTCCCTAATATGGGAGCCCTACATTTTTTGTATTAGTATTTGTAATATAACAAGTTTTGGGTTTAAAATTATGATGTGCACGAGATTGATTCACTGCTACATGTTTTCCACTGTGCAAAGTGTTTGTTTTATGTCATTTGAGTGTGTCTGTGATCGTGAACTTAGACTCAAACTTGATTCTTAGAGTGAAACAACCAAGGCTTATATGGAAAGGACAGGTTGATAAAAATGGAAATCACAAGAGGTAAAGTGGGAATGGTTTCATTTTTACACAATCTTGAAACATAGGAGACTATGCTTGAGGATACTTGAAGATTGTTTCATTTTCTCACACGCTTGAAACATGAGAAAAAACTATGCTTGGATTTGGCTTCATTTTTACACAAGCTTGAAACAAAGGTAGGCTATGCTTGAGATTAGTTTCATTTTTACACAAGCTTGAAACAAAGAAAAACTATGCTTGAGATTGGTTTCATTTTTACACAAGCTTGAAACATAGAAAAACTATTCTTGAGATAAGTTTGAATGGCCCCATCATAATGACTCAATTCATGGTACATGCCCCCCAAGCTTCATTTCATTCACCTAAGTAGACTATTGGTTACTGACAAGTGGATGGAATGAAGGTTCATTTATGAGATCAAGTGAAAGGGTCGACTGGGAATTTGCCAGATCTAATCAAAGACTTAAATTATAAAGGGATTTTTGTCATTTTTTAATGAGCTTGACACAAGAAAGAACCATGCTCATGACACCTTGTTTCATTTTTTAATGAGCTTGACACAAGTAAAGGAACTCTACTCCGGGAACCTTGACTCATTTTTTAAGGAGCTTGACACAAGACAAGGAACTCTGCTCTAACACCTTGTTTCATTTTTTAAGGAGCTTGACACAAGACAGAGAACTTTGCTCCAACACCTTGTTTCATTTTTTTTATGGAGATTGACACAAGACAAGGAACTACGCTCGAAAAAACCTTGATTCATTTTTTAAGGAGATTTAAGAAAGACAAAGAACTATGCTCTGACACCTTGTTTCATTTTTTAAGGAGCTTGTCATAAGACATGGAATTCTATTCAAAGAACCTTGATTCATTTTTTAAGGAGCTTGAGACAAGACAAAGGAATTCTGCTCCAAGAACCTTGATCATGGCATAAGAGGTCATGGATTCCAAGAGGTTCTCATCAGATGGGAGAATAACACTCTAGAAGGGATACATGTCAAGTGGTATAATGAAAATATCAGGCTCTAATTCCCCCAATACATGATGCATTATATCATTGACTAGATAATCAGTAGACGTGAGCATGGAACATGTGGCCACATAATTAACTTGTGGTAGGGGTGATACTACTTGGATCAAGGACCATTTAGGGAATATGGTTCATTGGGAGTCAAATTAGGACTAACAAACGAAAGTTGATCAATGGTCACAATTCTTCCTTCATGCGGTAAACATATCACATGAAAGCAAGAAGAGACAAGAGCTCACATGACATAAAAATAGTCACGTCTAAGGAGTAAATTAAAATCCAAAGGGACTTGGACAACCATCACATCAATATAAACATTTTTTCCTCCCAAAGTAATAGGAAAATTAGGAAGGATCCCTAATGGTTGACTGGTTCCTCTATTAAAAGCTAACATATTCTGGGTAACAGGCACAAGTTGTGGAGAACCTAAAGCTTTCCAAGTAGTTAAGGACAAAATAATAACCGATGTGCCTTAATCTATGATTGTGCTAGGTACATGTATATTATAAGCATGTACTGTGATCTGGAAGGGCACGTAAGAAGGAAGACGATATCCTGTCAGTTGACTCCAATCAAAGGAAGTTACCATACTACCTGGAGAGGGTGCCATGGGAATGGGAGAACTACCCCCCTTGCATTATGGGAATGGGAGGATCGACCACCTATACCATGGGAATGAAAGGATTTCCCCCCCAATTCATAAGAATTTGAAGAAACAAGAAGAAGATGAGCGATATGAAGTTCATTCTCCATGGGAAAGGTATGATCAATTGAAGCTAGAATCAAGTCAACCATTTTCTCAACCAGTGGTTGGTTTGGAATAGGCTCATGGGATTCACATTCAAAGAGAGTGGGATTGATTAGAGATGAATTATGATCAATCACTTGATCATTTAGTGGAGGATTAGGGGAAATATTTTGATAACTAGTCATAAGACGAGGTTGAGAAGTTGTAAGGTTGTCCACCACTTTTGAGGATTCATCCATACAAGGACAAAGGTGAATAGGATGAGTCCCTTCACATAACTTACAGGGAAATTTGACTTTACCCTTTTTTCCATGAACCTTACTATCCCTAGTTGAGGGTTTATCACCAGCATGATCTCCAGAGACTGATGATGAAGTCCGATGTGAGCCTGTAGACTACACTTCTAATAGCTTGGGAATACTAGGACAATCTCTAAGAAGGTGGTCGCCTTTACAAAGCATGCAAGGGAATTTAACTATGCGGTGTTGATTGGAAGTTTTCTCTATACTATTTTCATCCATAGAAATGGTTGCTTGGTTGTCCCCTTACTTATTGTTCTTCTTCATAATCTTCTTTTTCTTCTTCTTCTTATCCTCCTGGTTACTAACTTGTAGGCTTTCACCAGACGAAGAGGATGAAGATTGAATAGGTGTACAAGGTAAAGGGTCAAATTTAGGATCAACTGGAGGTTTATATTGTTTAGGTCAAGGAGAACCTAGTCGAGAATCAAATTGGACATTTGGAACCATAGGGATAATAACCAAACTGGAAAACCAAAGGTAAATTAGAGAAGGGACAATGTTTCCATATAAGGAGCACCAATATTTCCAAAAGAAGGAAATGGACCAGGATTTCCATCAGACGAGTTTCCTTGCTTGGTGCACTTAGGAATTGTTTCCATTAGACTCAACCTAAGATCTATTAAGGAGTATTTCCATAGGAAGGATGTTGTTTTGTGGTCAATTAAATGATTTTAGAAATTAAAGACACAAAAAAAGAAAGGGGTTACTAGGCAAAATGGTTTACCAAGCAACCGTGAACTACAATATACACCTTGGCGAACCAAGGACTTAGCATATGGAAACCAATCTCCCCAAATGCTATGCTCGGTGTATCACAGTATACAAGGCAACAAACTCAGTTACCTATGGCTGGATAGGAACCTATAGGGAACTCCCAAAATATACTCGATGGTACGTGGGAGTAAATTCTGTAGTAATATTCTCTAATGCGTAATCGTTCTATGAGATTGTTCCTTTATACTTTTCATGTGTGGAGCGTCGTCTGATATACCCGAAGCTACATGGAGAACGGTCCTATACACTTACGTAAGTGCAATGGGATTTACCCCATGGGATGCAACACTAGAAAATAACAACAACTCCTACATTTAACGACGCTAGAACACATCTCTAGCCTATATCTCTAGATTTTTACGTTAATGTTCCAAATGATCCTTACGTTAATTGAGATAAATTATAAATTTGATCTTGAATTATGTTTCAGTTTCAAGGCTCAAAAATCGATGTCACTTGAACACACCTATGATGCAACTAATATGAAAAAATGACCCTTTTTGTTTTCAATGGAAGCTATATAGTGTAGGGAAGAAGTGCAAACAATGATTCAACAATCAAATATGAAATCAACAATAGATTCCTAACTGGACCTTTCAATTCCACAAATCCAATGCAACAATAAAAAAATTAAATGAAATATTAATTCACTAAAGTTCACCTACATGAGTTTTTTTTCTTTTCACACGAATGAGGATTCACTTATCATCTTTCAACACCAAGTAATGTAATCTATGCTCAATAACAATCTCAAAAACAACATTCCAGTGCAATTTAATCTAATGAAATTTCTAGAAGAAATAATGAATTTTGAGATGAAGGCTTAACAAATGAAAATGCAATTTCTTTCTGGTTTACAAAATAACTAAAAGTGCTTATCTCGCAGCAAATGAATAACACATACAAGCAACAAAACAATAAATTCAATTACCCAAATAAGTAAAGATTTAACCAAAGTCCATTTTCACTACTTAAACATGAAACAAAATTTCGTAAACCATAAATAATATAACAACAATAAGTCAAAATTATATGCACACAGAGCAGGAGAAAGACTTTAGAGATCAAGACATTCAAGGTCTTCTATTACAAACCCTAAACAAATCTAATTTTTTCAACCAGTGCGATTGTAATTGTCAAAATTTGTGCTGACAATGTCTTCAGCACTACTATAATGAGAAAAATCCATGCTAACAGTGCTCTGCTTTTTAGAAAAAGGGTGTTGGGTGAGAAAAACTTAGGAGAAAACAAAGAAAGTTGAATAGACACCTAGATTTGACAGTCTAAACCACACACCACTTAGAATGTGGATCCACAATTAATCAAAGTTATGGATCGTTAAGAGGTTGGCCAAACTTATCAAAAAGTGACCCAAGACAAATGAGGCTTGAAGGGTTATGTACTCCCTAGTGAAGTCGCGATTTTGTTGTGCATGAAATCCTTTCTGCAGACATAAAGGATAGTCCTATGGGAGGATCTAGAAACTAAATAAGACAAATACATGTAATCTTTCCTAATTCATATTAGAAAATACAAAGGAAGATAGATCTCCTACCTCTCTCAGATGCTAATACCCTTGATGTTGACCTTCACTCTTTGGCTTCTAAGCTCATAATATCCTCTTTGCTGGTGTAGATGAGTGCATGTAAGAAAGATCAAGTGGAGACAACAAAAATATGTAATGCATAACATTTTCTAATACAAATTATGTAATATATCAAGGACCATTACAATAAATGGACAATAATTGACAAATTTATGGAAATCAAAGATCTATTGTATTTTTAATAGATGAAAAATGGAGCATTACAACCAATGAAGCCTTAATGTTGGAAGCCTCCTTAAAGTGTGATTGCAATTCCAATCCTTAGCCTTCAAACATCTTTTCTCCTTTGCAAATGGGCAACATTTGGGCACAATTCAGCACTAGGATGGCAACCAACCAACCAACAGCCAACCATTAGTGGATGGTGGGAAATTCATTTATAGGGAAGGAGAGGGAGTTGAGTATCCATGAAAAAGGGGAGTAGTTCCACATCTCAAGGGAGAGATCCATGGAAAGAGTATCAAGGGCATGGAATGTGAGGTCTCGTTCCAATATTCATCTACCTAAAACCACATAGTCATTTTGGAGCTTTCTAGTAAGGGAAGATTATCCTCCATTTTGGGAAAAACTGCTTGAAGAGGACCAATGCAGACATGTGTGATAAAAGACGTGCTGGTAGTGTTAGAAATGTGTAATTCCAGAGGTTATGAGTGGAAATTTGTCTAATAAAAATAGCGTTGGGTTTGAAAAACAAGGTTTTTGAAAATCTCTTCAGAATTCTTTCAAGGCAAGTTTTCTTCCTTTTCTTTAGGGATGTTCCAAACATGTTTCATGGTGAATACATTATTTGTGACAACCTTCATCACTTTGCAACACTTGTGACATTAACGACACAAAGTGTGACACTTCAGGATAAGAGACTAGGAGTGCGACAAAATATTGTATAATAGATTCCCCCTAAAGCATGAAGTCAGAATGGGAAGTGATGGTTGAAACGATTTACAAGAAAAGGCAAGTACTTAGAGAACCACCGTCAAGAGACCTGCAAATCACACATAATGCAATATATCTAACATCTTTGATGTAAGTATGCTTAAAGTGTAAGCATCTAACAATACATGGATCCACGACATGGATGCAACCATCTGTATAGAAAGGATCATGTTTACAATCATCAATACTTAATAACTCCATGCAACCTTGATTTATCAAACAAAACCTAGGTCTTCATCTTTGTCTCGCTCCAACCAAGGTATGACTCTCACCATGTGAATAAATGGGTTGTAGTTTAAAATGGTAGAAACCACTTGATTACCTTCAAATGATGTAAACTATTAATATGCACGAGAGAAACCACTAATGATGACGATGGATCTCAAAGTACAATAGCAAAATCCACGAGTTTAAAGAATGAAGCTGAAGTCAAACACTCATAGAATCATTCAATCGAAGGCCAGTGATGTGAACCTATCCTTGAATATGAATAACCTACCATTACTTGAAGGAACAAGCCGTATAAAGGGGTAGCAACTAGTTTCAGACATGATGGAACTGCTCAAAACATGTAAAGGTCAAGAGGTTGTATAATAAGACCCATCATCACAGTGGTTCCTTAGGAAAGAGTAAAACAACCAAGTGAAAGTTTATGATCAGCCAAATAGATGATGACGATGGAGTGAAAAAACCAAGGTTCATCTGGCAAAAATAGGTTGATAAAAATAGAAATCACGAGAGGTAAAATGGGAATGGTTTCATTTTTACACAAGCTTGAAACATGGGAAACTACACTTGAGGATACTTGAAGATGGTTTCATTTTTTCACAAGATTGAAACATGAAAAAAACTATGCTTAGATTTGGTTTCATTTTTACACAAGCTTGAAATGAAGACAAACTATGCTTGAGATTAGTTTCATTTTTACGCAATCTTGAAACAAAGAAAAACTATGCTTGAGATTGGTTTCATTTTTACGCAAGCTGTAAACAAAGAAAAATGATGCTTGATATAAATTTGCATGCCCTCGGCATAATGACTCAATTAGAGGTACATGCCCCCCAAGTTTCATTTCATTCACCTAAGTAGATTACTAGTTACTAATAGGTGGATGGAATGAAGGTTCATTTGAAAGATCAAGTGAGATACTCATCTGGGAATTTACGAGATCTAATCAAATAATTGAATTAGAAAGGGATTTCTTTCATTATTTAACGATCTTGAAATAGGAAAAGAACCATGTCCATGACACATTGTTTCATATTTTAATGATCTTGACACAAATAAAGGAACTCTGATTCGGGAACCTTGACTCATTTTTTAAGGAGCTTGACACAAGACAAGGAACTTTGCTTTTACACCTTGTTTTATTTTTTAAGGAGCTTAACACAAGATATGGAACTCTGCTCCAACACCTTCTTTCATTTTTTAAGGAGCTTGACACAAGACAAGGAACTCTACTCTGAAAAACCTTGATTCATTTTTTAAAGAGCTTGACACAAGACAAAGAACTCTGCTCTGACACCTTGTTTCATTTTTTAAAGATCTTTACACAAGACAATAATTATGCTCCAAGAACCTTGATTCATTTTTTAAGGATCTTGACACAAGACAAATAAATCTACCCCAAGAACCTTGATCATGGCCCATAAGAGGTCATGGCTTCCAAGAGGTTCTCATCAGATGGGAGAATAATGTTATGGAAGGGATACATGTCAATGGATTTATTGGAAATATCAGGTTCCAGTGCCCCCAATACATGATGCGCTGTATCACTGACTAGATCATCAGTAGACGTGGGCATGGAATAGGTGGCCACATAATTCACTTGTGTTATGGGTGATACCACTTGCATACAAGGACCATTTAGATAATATTGTTGATTGGGAGTCAAATTAGGACCAATAAACAAAAGTTGATCAATGGTCACAATTCTTCCTTCATGTAGGAAACATATCACACGAAAGAGACAAGAGACAAGAGCTCCCATGACATAATCATAGTCATGGCTAAGGAGTAAATTAAAATCCAAAGGGCCTTGGACAACCATCATATCGATATAGACAGTTTGTCTTCCCAAAGTAATAGGAAACTTAGGAAGGATCCCTAACAATTGACTGGTTCCTCTATTAAAAGCCAATAGATTCTTAGTAACAGGGACAAGCTGTGGAGAACCTAAAGTTTTCCAATTTGTTGAGGAAATAATACTAACCAATGCACCTTCATCAATGATTGTGTCAGACAAGTGTATATTATCAGCTTGCACTATGATCTCGAAGTGCATGCAAGAAGGGAGACGATATCGTGTCAGTTGACTCCAATAAAAGGAAGTGACCTTACTACTTGGAGAGGGTACCATGGGAATGGGAGAATGGCCCCTTTGAATTATGGGAATGGGAGGATCAGCCCCTATACCATGAGGGTTTCCCTTCAATTCACTGGAATATGAATAAAAAAGAAGAACCTGAGTGGTATGAATTTCACTCTCTACGTGAAAAGTATGATCAACTAAAGAAGAAATTGAGTCAACCAATTTCTCAACTAATTGTTAGTCAAGAATGGGTTCATGGGATTCACATTTAGAGAGAGTGGGATTGAATAGAGATTAATTATGATCAATCACTTGATCAACTAGCGGATGATTAGGGGAAAGCTTTTAATAACCATTCGGAATATGAGGCTAAGAAGTTGTAAGGTTGTCCAACATTTTTTAGGCTTCATCCATAAAAGGAAAAAGGTGAATAGGATGAGTCCCTTCACATAACTTACAAGGAAATTTGACTTTACCCTTTTTCCCATAAACCTTACTATCACTATTTGAGGGTTTGTCATGAGCATGATCTCCACAGGTTGATGACGGAGGTCGATGTGAGCCTATAGACAAAACTTCTAATGCCTTGGGAATACCAGGACAACCTCTAAGAAGGTGGTCACCCTTACAAAGAACGCAAGGGAATCTAACTTTGGGGGTTGATTGGAAGGTTTCTCCATACTAGTTTCATCCATAGCAACGACTGCTTGGTTGTCCCCTTACTTATTTTTCTTCTTCTTAATCTTCATTTTCTTCTTCTTCTTATCCACCTAGTTACTAACTTGTAGGCTTTCACCAGACGAAGAGGGAGAAGAGGAAGAAGACTGAATAGGCAAAGAAGGAAAAGAGTCAACTTTAGGATCAACTAGAGGTTGATATTTTTCAGGTGGAGGAGAACTCGTTTTATGGGTAGTATGGAAATTCGAAATCATAGGGGTCGAAAATAACCAAACTAGAAAACTAATGGTAAATCTTGGAAGGGACAACATTGCCATATAAGGAGCATCAATATTTCCAAAATAAGGAAAAGGACTAGCATTTACGTCAAAGGGGTTCCTTGATTTGTGGAATCAGGCACTGTTGTCGTTAGACTCAACTTAACATCTACTAAGGAGTATTTGCACAAGAAAGATGTTGTTCTGCGATCAGTTAATTGATTTTAGAAATCAAAAACAAAAACAAAATAAAGGGATTACTAGGCAAAAGGTTTTACCAAGCAATAGTGAACTGCAATATAAACCTTGGTGTACTAAGGACTTAACATACAGTAACGAATCTCCCCGAATGTTGTGTTCAGTACTTGGTTACCTATGGCTGGATAGCAACCAATAGCGGACTCCCAAAATATACTTGACGGTATGTGGGAGTGCAGTTCGTAGTAGTGTTGTCTAATGTGTAACCATTCAATGAGAGTATTCCTTTATAATTTTCATGCATGAAGCATCGTCCGATATACATGAAGGTATGTGGAGAAAAATCCTATACACTTACATACGTGAAACGAGATTTCACCCCCAGGATGAAAATCTGAAAAATAACAACAACTCCTATGTTTAACAATGTTGGAACACATCTCTAGCCTATACCTGTAGATGTTTGCGTTAATGTTCGAAATTCTCCTTAGGTTAATTGAGATAAATTTTAAAGGTGATCTTGAATTATATTTCGGTTTCAAGACTCAAAAATATATGTCACCTGAACACAACTATGATGCAACTAATATGAAAAAATGACTCTTTTCATTTTCGATGAAAGTTATCTAGTGTAGGGAAGAAGTGCAAACAGTGATGCAAGAATCAAATATGCAACCAATAATGGCTTCCTAGCTAGATATTTCAATTCCACAATTCTAATGCAACAATAAAAATGTAAATGAATTATTAGTTCACTAAAGTTCACCTACATGATTTTTCTTTTCTTTTCACATGAATGAGGATGCACTTATCATCTTTCAACACCAAGCAATGTAATCTATGCCCAATGAAAATATGAAAAACAACATTCTAGTGCAATGTAATCTAATGCAATTTCCAGAAGAAATAATCAATTTTGAGATGAAGGTTTCACAAATTCAAAAGCAAGTTATTTTTAGTTTACAAAAGAACTAAAAATACTTATCAGACAGCAAATCAATAACACATGCAAGCAGCAAAAATTTAAATTTGATTGCCCAAAGGACTAAAGATTCAACCAAAGATCGTTTTCACTACTTCAACATGGAACAGAATTTTGCAAGCCACAAAGAATCTAGCAACAATAAGTCAGAATTCTATGCACGTAGAGCAGAAAAAAGAATTTAAATATAAAGACATGCTAGGTCTTCTTTTATAAGGCAAAAAAGAAAACTCATTTTTTGGACCAGGGCAGATGTAGTGGTCAGATTCCGTGCTGAAAAGGTATTCAACACGACTGTATTGATAAAAATCCATGCTAGCAGGGCTCTCTTTTTCGGAAAAAGGGTTTTGGGCAAGAAAAACTTAGGAGAAAACAAACAAAGTTAAACAAAGACCTAGATTTGACACTCTAAACCACACATCACTTAGAATGTGGATCCACAATCAATCAATTTATGGATCACTAAGAGGTTGGAAAAAATTATCAAAGGAGACTAAAGACAAAGGAGGCTTGAATGGTTATGTACTACCCAGTAGAGTCACCATTTTGTTGTGCAGGAAATCCTTTCTGCAGACAGAAACGATCCCTTTTGTCATACGGGAGGATCTAGAAACTATAGGAGACAATTACATGCAATATTTCCTAATTCATACTACAAAATACAAAGGAAGATATATCTCCTACCTATCTCTAATGATAATACCCTTGATACCAACCTTAACTCTTTGGCTTCTGAGCTCATAATCTCCTCTTCATTGGTGTAGATAAGTGCTTGCAATAAAGATCAAGTGGAGAAAACAAAACTATGTAAAGCATAA
The DNA here is from genome assembly GCA_000404065.3 of Pinus taeda. Lineage (NCBI taxonomy): Eukaryota > Viridiplantae > Streptophyta > Pinopsida > Pinales > Pinaceae > Pinus > Pinus taeda. The sequence goes on along the minus strand of APFE030826768.1, from coordinate 9,623 downwards.
CATTTTCTAATACAAATTACGTAACAGATCAAGGATCATTACAATAAATGGACAATAATTGACACATTTAAGGAAATAAAATATATATTGTATTATTAGCAGATGAAAAATGGAGCATTACAACCAATGAATCCTTGATGTTGGAAGCCTCCTTTAAGTGAGATTCCAAGTCCAAGCCTTAGCCTTCAAACACATTTTCTCCTTTGTGAATGGGTAGCATTTGAGCACAATTCATCATGATTGAAACCAACCAACTAACAACCAACCATTAGTGAATGGTGGGAAATTCATTTATAGCGAAGGAGAGGGAGTTGAGGACCCATTTAAAGAGGGAGGAGTTCCACATCTCAAGGGAGAGATTGATGGTAAGAGGATCTAGGGCCAAGAATGGGAGGTCTCGTTGAAATCTTCATCTACCTCAAACCACGTCATTGTTCTTGAGCTTTCTAGTAAGGGAATATTCTCCCCCATTTTGGGAAAAACTAACTGAAGAGGACCAACAAAGATTTACCTGATAAAATTTGCACAAGAAGCATTAGACATGTGTAATACCAGAGGTTACCAACACAAATTTTCCCGATAAAAGTAGCATTGGGCTTGCAAAACAAGGCTTTTTATAAGATCTTCATAATGATTTCAAGGAAATTTTTCTTCCTTTCCTTCAGGGATGTTCCAAACATGTTTCATGGTGAATACATTATTTCCAACAAATTTCATCACTTTGTGTCACATGCAACATTAACAACACAAAGTGCGACACTTAAAGATATGAGACTATGAGTGTGACAAAATACTGTATAACAGAGGCCGCCTAAAGCATGAATTCATAATGGGAAGTGATGGATGAAATGCTTTACAAGCAAAGTCAAGGACTTAGAGACCCACCATCAAGAGACCTGAAAATCACACACGATACAATATATCTAACATTTCTTATGTAAGTATGCTTAAAGTGTAAGCATATAACAATACACGGATCCACGACATGGACACAACTATCCGTATAGAAAGGATCATGTTTACAATCATCAATAATTAATAACTCCATGTAGCCTAGATTTATCAAATGCAACCCAGGGTCTTCATCTTTGTCTCAATCCAACAAAGTATGAATCTCACCATGCGAATAATGGGTTGTAGTCAAACATGGTAGAAACCACCTGATTACCATCCAATGATGTAAATTGTTAATAGGAACCAGAGAAACCACCAATGATGATGATGGCTCTCAAGGTACAACAACACAATCCATGATTGTGAACAATAAAGATAAAGTCGAACTCTCGCAAAATCATTCAATCGAAGGCCAGTGATGTGAACTTATCATCGAATGTGAAGAACCTATCATTGAGGCATGCAAGATACAAGGGACTAAAAGGGAGTTCCTAGATCATCTTCCTGCATAATGAGTTGGAGTTGATAGGAAGTGATATATCAAAGGAGGGTCATAATGTTTCCCACATCATCGACATGAAACATAGGATTTTGAAGAGTTCATAAGAGTGATTCAGGATTGTTTCAGAAAAATTCAAACAGGGAATAAGTGGTTTGAATTTGTGGATGGGACTTCTCTTAAACATGTCAACAACACAATTCCAAAATTTGGCAGCATTTGACTCAAAATAGGATCAGAGGTCATGGTGACAATAGCATATAATCATATGAGAGGCAAATGGATTCCCCAAACCCAGTAAAATAAGTGAAAAAATGAGGATAACCCAAACCTTACATAAGATACAGATAAGTGTCATGTTCAAGAGTGGCATGCTGCCTTTTAGACAAAATATAGGATATATGTTTCCTTCCATTTTTCCCCACTATTTCTAGTGAGTACCTCCTTATTTTTAATCTCAAGCTTGAGGAGGCTACCATATGCTTGTCATATAAGTTCATCCTTTGGATGAATCCATCCTAGTATTTTTAATGAGCCCTAGGAAGGAGTATCTTAGTCTCTTCATGGTGACAATTCCCTCATGGTTTTAGTTTTACAAGTCCGACGGAGCGTCGTAACTCCATCTTTTTCATGTTTAGGGAGTTTGAAAAAGAGGTGAAAAGAAAAATCCAAATGTCCATTTTCATAGATAGTCTCTTAAGTCCGAAATTTAGAAAACAATAATTAAGAGAACCTCATAGCCATGTTCGACTAAGTTATTCCTTTTTCCTAGCTAGTCCATCTCAGTCTGGAAAAGGGTTAAACTTATGCTAAGTAGACATATTTTCATTTAATTTTACTAGTTCAAAAAGACAAGTGCTCGACAATATTTTCATATTTTGAGAGTCTGAAAAGAGATTAAAGAGGACTCCACCTGAAGGAACAATTGGTATAAATGGGTAGAAACTGGTTCCGTTCATGATGGAACTACTCAAAACATTTTAAGGTCAAGAGGCTAGATAATATGACCACTCATCACATCGATTCCTTGGGAAAAGGGTAAAACAAACAAGTGAAAGTGTATGATTATCCAAAGAGATGGTGACAATGGAGTGAAAAAACGAAGGCTCATCTGGTAAAAACAGGTCGATAAAAACGGCAATCACGAGAGGTAAATTTTATACAAGCCTGAAACATGGGAAACTAAGCTTGAGGATACTTGAAGATGGTTTCATTTTTCACAAGATTCAAAGATGAGAAAAAAATATGCTTGGATTTGGTTTCATTTTTACACAAGCTTGAAATGGAGACAAACTATGCTTGAGGTTAGTTTCATTTTCTCACAAGCTTGAAACAAAGAAAAACTATGCTTGATATTGGTTTCTTTTTTACACAAACTTGAAACAAAGAAAAACTATGCTTGAGATAAGTTTGAATGCCCCCAACATAATGACTCAATTCGAGATACATGCCCCCCAAGATTCATTTCATTCACCTAAGTAGAGTATTGGTTATTAATAGGTGGATGGAATGAAGGTTCATTTATGGATTGAAGTGAAAGACTTGACTGGGAATTTATGAGATCTAATCAAAGATTCAAATTCGAAAGGGATTTTTTTAATTTTTTAGTTGAGCTTGACACAGGGAAAGAACCATGTTAATGACACCTTGTTTCATTTTTTAATGATCTTGACACAAGTAAAGGAACTATGTGATCGAGGTGGATATTGGTGGCCACCCGCCTATTCCAAGTGGACCCCCACCATTGTTTCTTTCAGTTTTTATGTTTCATTTATTGTAGCACAGTCTATTATTTTTGGTAGTTCTTCGGGTCCTTAACTCAGGAGCCATTTTGAGGCCCTAAATGAGGTTTTTTTGGCAATATTTCTCTAAGAAATCTCATTGAGATCCCATTTTAAATTTTATTCCTCAGAGAGATATTTCAAACGAGCTATCATGCATGTCAAATAGAGATAATATGACCAAGCTATGACTCCGAGAGGTTGGCTGCCCAACTAAACCTAATGGGGCCCATAAACGCTTGGTGTTACATCTCCTCGAGTTACGGTTTTTGTTGTTTAGGTTTTTCTCTTATTGTTCAATAATAAAAAAGCCTTTGAGCCTCATTATAGCTCAGTTCAGAGGCATGTAGCCGCCACATTGTTGGAAATACTAAAGGGGGGTGAACCAATATTTATTTTTCAACTATTGTTTTACCAGTTAAAAAATTTATATTCAGAACACAAGATGAACAAGAAGTATCAATGATTTTATTGATATAATCTTTGCAATAAAATAGATACAATATATAAATGGTTGCAGTCAGTTGCCAAGCACCAACTTGGAATTTTGTGAGGTTCCAACCTCCAGAGCTCCAACTTTGTTTCGCCAAGGTAACAATCTTGGACTTAGGAACACCAAATCCCAAGGACTTCAATCCTTCCAGTTTTTGAGACACCAGTCCCAAGGACTCCAATCCTTCCAACTTCCGAGGCACCAACCCTGAGGACACCAATCCTTCTTAATTGTGAGGCATCAACTCGAAGGACTTGAATCCTTCTTACTTTTGAGGCATCAACCCCAAGGACTCCAATCCTTCTTGTCAAGGCTTGTTTGATAGTAATTTTCTACTCTTAGAACTCTTCTTTACTAAGTTCTATCTATTTATAGCTTCACTGTAGTCTCCATGCTACAACATCAATGACAACCAATATTCTTATGAAGGAGTCTTTACAACTCTTCATATTGTCCACATAGAGTCTCCAATAGCCTCCATGACCCCTGATAATGTCTCCACACAGCTTTAGTGAGTCTACTATTAGCTGCACTAAGCTCTGCATAAGAACCAACTTTCTGTTCAAGCATCTATTCTAACTGTCACAGTAAATGCTTCAACATGACTGCTTCTCTGCTGACTACTTCTCCCTTCAAACAATGTCAGATAAAACTTTATTTATTACATCCCAAAATTGTTCTACAGACTGCATTGTGTACCTAATTAATTTTTTCACAGGGTAACACGATTAGCAGAGAAGCTCACCGTTCGAATGCCTCCTGTCCTGTTGGCCCTTCGATCCTTTTCTGTTTTGCGGGACCCTACAACTGCCTTTGTTTCCTCTAGCTTTTTCAACAACACTTCCACTTTCCTTATTCTCTATTTTTGTATCTTCGTGATGCCTCTGACCATTGATTTCCTCTTTCCTCTCGCTCTTTGGCTTCCTCCTCGGTCGCTATAGTTTCCTCTACGTTGGCTTGATCCTTTGGCTTCCCTCCTCAGTCACTGTAGTTTCCTCTACCTATTTGAATTAACCAATGCCTCACAGACACGCTAATTTAGAAGAGTAGGCCGAATTACAAAGGAAGTGATGCTTATTAACCAATATCAGAGAGAGCCCTTTTTTCCTTTAATAACGTTCATACATAGGACTTTATTGTTAATGGAAAGACTGTACCAATCAAGAGGCTCCACCTGCCACATCACCATCACAATAATAATCGGCATCGTTTAGGCCTCCTGAACTATCAAGAGCATTTTTTTATGCATTTTGGCCTTCAAACCCCGTGAAATACAAATATTCAAATACATAGGAATATATGAAAAAAAACCGGTTGAAATGCTGAAGGGCGGACTTCAAAACGATTACACCCGCATCTATACCTGCATCGGGTCTACAGTGTAATCATAATCGGGAGTTTCATCTCCCAGAGGTCCTATATAAGTTGAGCCCATAACATCGCCGATGGAAAATGGCCCTGCTGGACATGATATAGTATTAGGCTATGTTACAATAGGACCATCAGGTCCGCAACATATATCACAATCAGTGCTTTTAAAGCGGTAAGGCCTTAAGCACTTGTGATATGTTGGATGCAACATAGCATTAAGTCATAATATAGTGTTTAAGAGGGTCTGCAACATATCACTATTATATATATATATATGTGTGTGTGTGTGTGTGTGTGTGTGTGTGTGTATGTATGTATGTACGTATGTATGTATGTATGTATGCATGCATGCATGCATGTATGTATGTATGTATGTATGTATGTATGTATGTATATGTATGTTGAAATTTGCAAGTTTTAATGCGGCAAGGAACTTGCTTTGAAGCACTTACTCGAACTTCCGTTGTTTATGCACCCGGACATATATGTCTCGTTGGGTTTGCACATATATATCGTTGTTGAGCCTCCTATAGTGTATTCCTATATATACACTATTTCCACCTCTAATAGTGTATATTGCATATGTATATTATATGTTTCTCCTCCTTTGCCTTTAGCCTTTATGTCTTCTGCATATATATGTATTCCGCTCTTCCTTGGCTCTTTGGCATATATTACTCACGATATGGCTCGTTGGCATATATTGTTGGCATTATGGCACAAGTTTTGGGCTATGGCACATGTGTTGTCCTTGATGGCAACCTTCTTTGGTAACAGATCTCAGTTCAGGCACTCAGAAAGTAGAAAAAGTCATATACGCAGGTTCATCTAGACTAAGGTGCGTATACACGTGGGTTATACATTACAAAAGCGCGTATATGTTGGTGATCATCCTTTTGGTCCATGGCAGTTAGATCTTGGAACTTGAACCTATGTTTCGGACCATGGCGTCTCGTCAGATGTGTCGATCCCTAGTTTTGGGTTCATGGTAATGAAATGTTGTGGTTTTGGACCATGGTATTGGGGAAGGCCTAAGACTATAAAAGAGGAAGGAGATCTTGTGACAAGTGATCATCTGAATTATTATTGAAGATCTGATAAAGTGCTAGAGCTGGTATATTGGGTGGTGATGCAGATCTAGATCTAAAGCAAGGAGGAACCTTAGCGCCAAAGGAAGGATAAGTTCTATTCATGGGTCATAATCTTTAAGCTTGGATGATAGTATCTTTGTACGATTTTGATCTACTAGATGTGGTGCTTGTCTGATCTATAAGTTTGATAATCTCGGTTAATTAGTGATTAAATATCTGGAAGAGTGTGTTGTCTTTTATAGATCTGTACGTAGGTTCAGTAAAGCAATGGCGCGTATACACGCAGTTTAGGTGAAGTAAAGGCGCGTATACGCAGTTTGTTCCATGCGTATGCACGTAAGTTGCAGACTGTTGAAATTGCGTATATGATTTAAGTTGTGATCTAGCTATTTCTGCTTATTGCTGCTGTGTTCTGGGTTCTGTTGTGTGGTTTCTGGTACTGTGTTTTGGGTACAGCTGGCAGAGAAGTATCTACTTGATTTCAGATCTAGTTGGTGAAAAGAAGTTTGGTTGATGAAGATTTTCTCGATAACTGTTTGATGTTCATGGATCCAGTCTGAAAATTGATGAAACGTGGTCCCTGGAAGAAAGAGAAGATTGTAGCCTTCTATTGGCCAGCACCTACGTACTAGTATCTTGGCTAGTGCAAGAGCTAAGGGGGTTGTAGATCCCTTCCAGGAGAGATGGAAAACGAGAGAGAGTTGTAGCTCTCTGCAGGTTGCAGCCTGCGTACTGGTAAAGGACTGCACCAGTACATTGTAAACAGAAGTTTCTAATTTAAGGAAAGAT
>APFE030826749.1:0-10069 GCA_000404065.3 Pinus taeda | reverse complement strand
AAACAAGTGGGTGAACCAAAACATTTTATTTCTTATCCCAATTGTCATAGATCTAATAATGATTGTTTTATAGATCAGATAGCAGAGGAGATATCTAATGATCTGACATGTATGCTTGATGATATTCTTTATATTGATGATTTTCCTAGTTTTGATCAGTATGACGATGATTATGTTCTCCAAACATAAGAAAATATTGCAGACCAATCAACAACTAATTTGTGGGAGGAGGAAGTTTAGTTTCAATAGCTTGAATACAGTGATCACCCAATGCATATCAGCTATGGTAGTGAGGAGGAAAGTGCAGAAAATTTGGAAGTAAGTGAAGGATCTTTGCCTATCTATTTTGCTTCATATAAGTTTTGATATTAACAATCAAGAGGGCAATGAAATCCTTGATCAAGACTCCTCAGATCCAGATTTTCAGCCCTCGAATGCCATTGAATGTCAGGTTGCAGATGAAGACTTGGAAATTAAGATATATGATCAAATGATGTAGGAAATTTCTTTACCATTATGCTTTGAAACATTTCAGTTTTTGAAGGGAAATTTTCATAGTATATCTGCAATTAAGAATGAGCAACTTATAAAAAATTATGAGGTCTCATTGGAACTAATATGTAATAGGTTACAACAGCCTTCCCAAGTTTTTCATGATACAATAGATGGTGCTTTAGATGATATCTGTAGTCAAATCTTTTCTCCATAGCTAGGAATAGAATTGGCTTCATTGTCTTGTTAAGCAGGAGTCTTAGTACAAAGCACATCTGAAAATTTGCAGTGATATCAGGAAAGTAAGGATAAAGATGAAAGTTCACATTCATGTTATGAAGACTACCTAGAGAAAAGAAGTAATGTATTAGATTGGTTGGAAATCAATATGTGTTCCTATGAAGATCCTTTTGCAACATTCTTGAGGTCAACTGGAGGGCTCATACTTTGGAATTTCATTAAGATTCAATTTGTTTACAAGTTTTAATGGGAGTTTTCTTTCAGTAGTTCTCTCTTCTTGTTCATAAGCAAGCACCTGCAGAGAATTCAACTAGCAGACAAAATGCTTACATGGTTGCATTGGCTAGTCCATTTCACTTGATCAGGTGATGTATGAGTTATATTAGGTGTGATGAATAAGCTCAATTCTGAGCATCTTTTTCAGTAGTATCTTCCAATAAATTTTGCAGTTAGTCTATAGTTCAATTTGTTCGTCGGTTTGCAATATTGAGTTTGGTATTTTGAATGGTTTTTTCTCCATGCCCAACGGATAAGGCTACTTGGTCTATGGTGTTCTTGACACCTCCAAGGAGTTTCCATCCGCAACTGGAGCCAATGTTAGTGTCAGTCTTTGCATCCTGTCACTAGTGATCAAATGGGCTCTCATAATGTCTTGTTAGGGCCCCACAGTCAAATTCTTGTCATTCCATTAGGTCATCATGAAAAAATTTGGTCACTGGTTGTAGTCTCAAGTTTGTCTCCAACCCTTTTAAATAATTTTTATTCCTTGCTGGCTCATATCACCTTTGTGCTGAGTGTACTTCAGTCATGAGTTGTCTTCATCATCATATTCTTTTTTATCATGATTTCATTCAGCCAAGGTTCCCATTAGGTCTTAGGGTTTCCGAGGTCTCCATTAGGTTATAGGGTTCCCAAATCATCATTTCATAAGATTCCATCATCAACTTCAGGTTGCATTACATCAAATCCAAGTAAGTGGCCATGTGTTTACCATATTTGTCTCTCAATTTTGCTTGGAAATCCAATTTCCCTCTCCTAGGGTTTTGAGGGCATTTTTCTTGGTTTGATGACCTCCGTGCTAAAAATATCAACAAAACTTATATCCTAGTGCTCATACACCTTCCCCTAACCTTAATATACCTTCCTAAACACTTCCGATCACTCTTATTCTAATAAACTAAAATATTCTCGAAATATTTAGGTGAAGGACTCTACAACACGGATAGCATCGAGAGCCCTCTAAGAATTGGTCATTACACTCAATGTAGGCCCTATGGTTCGCAATGCGTCTGCTTGCTATAAGACCAATATCTTCAAATCAACTCTGCACAAAATAAGAACTACCTGAAACATTTTCAAATGCAAAGGTGGGAAATGGACGGCATCACAATTTAGCGTTTGAAATATAATATTAACAAAGTAGGAACCAAGCAAAGGGCATGTAATAATAATGGAATTGGGAGTTTGAACAAAGAAAAAAAAAACATTGTTGCAAGGTAAGTAATCAAACAAGGACCAGATTGGCTGAGAATGTTAGCAAAGGATAAATCTAGTGAGAAATAGCTTAATGAAGAACTGAGAGCCAAGAGAGAGTGCAACTTCCATAGATGTGTGTTGGCTTAGCGACTAGCAGATAGGAGTAAGAAGCCAAGTCTCTACTAGGAATTAAAGTCAATACAAGAACGCTAATGGAATAAGAAGCAAGAAATAACTAGGAGGTTAAAATAATTAACTTCCATGGAAAATGACCTCCCATTTGTTGATATACCGATTCAATACTACATGATTCTTATGATAGTTTCTAGAAGTTGGAGAGGTCATTTTTGAGTAGATGTTGTTGCAAGATGATTTGAGTTGCTAGTCAAACTTAAGAAGGGAAAGCGCCAGCTTCGTGAAGCAAAGCTTGCTAACGAGCTAGCACTCCCTTCCTTGAATTTCACCCGAAAAGCTAGGAGAGTTGAACCACCGGAAGCATGGCTCAGAGCAATGGGCAAGATTAAATTTACCATCAAAAGCTTGGCTGGCTTGCTTCGGGGAAAAGTGATTTTTCAGAGGACTCGAATTAGCTACTTAAAATGCCATGTCTTACCTAATATCCATCTGGCTAGGTTTATTGCCAGTAGTGGTTCAGTTAATTACCAAGACTATAGCATTGAATTACATACTTGGTGGTAGCAAATTTCGGTCAGTTGCATGAGGCGAGGATGTCACAAACATTGGGATTATTTTCCAAATAAAGTGGATTCGATAGGGGTGTGAAGAAGTCACGTGGTGCTTCATTTACATGGTGTTGGACATCGTATGTGTAGTATTCTGCATGCCAAGGTCAATTTGCATGGATAAACAATTAAGGGAGTGTGCTTCCACGTCCCTCGATTGAATGGCTAAATGGTATAACAATAACTCACCCTCCACCCTCTAAAATGCAAAACCCCATCTAAAAATATAAAACATTCTTTTGAATCAAACATATTAAAATAATTTCTTATTCCACAAATAATTAATATGTTAAAAAGATTTCATATATCAATTTAATTTAATATCTAATTCAATAAATCTAAAACATTCTTTTAAATCAAACCTACTAAAATGATTTCTTATTCCACAAATAATTAATATGTTAAAAAAAATTCATATATCAATTTAATTTAATATGTAATTGAATAAATATAAGTGTTATTATTATTAGTATTCAATATTTTATTGAACTATTTTTAATTTTGATTAACTTGTAATTAAGAAATTATTAGATCTTACTATATCCTCAACTAACTCCACGTACAAATATATATATATAATCCACCCATAAGACCAAATTTCATTTTTTTAAATGTTTAGTAATGGGTCCACCAATAGGACCAAGCAGCCAATTAACATTATATAATTTTCTCATTTTTTTAAATGTTTAGTAATGGGTCCACCAATAGGACCAAGCAGCCAATTAACATTATATAATTTTCATTTTTAATAATCGCTCCACCACTGGTACATATTTTTTTATTATGTTTAGTAATGGGTCCACCAATAGGACCAACCATGCCGTGTAAATCTCTTGCTTCACCCAAATATACGGAGGGGTTTGACTCCGTAATGAGAATAAATACTCACTCATCAACTACCTATTACTTCATCAAATCCAAATATTTTGGTTTCCGAGCGGCTTCTGATTATTTCTATTTTGGTTTCTGCGGTGATCCGCGGCTTCTGATTATTTTGGTTTCAGCTGGGATCCGCGGCTTCTGATTATTTCTTCTCCTTCGATTATTTTGGTTTCAGCTGGGATCCACGGCTTCTGATTATTTCTTCTCCTTTGCATGTTACAACCAACAACAGTCTGACGCGATCGTATCAAATCCAAATATTTTGGTTTCAGCTCGGATCCGCGGCTTCTGATCATTTCTTCTCCTTTGCATGTTACAACCAACAAACCTCTGACGCGATCGTAGGATTTCAATGGAAGGAATCAGCATCTCACTTCTCCACACAAATCAGATGGCCCCTGCTAAAAGGAAAGCAACTAGTGATCCAGTTCCAGCTTCAGCTTCAGAGAGAAGCTCTGCCCGCAGCTCCAAAAGGATGAAGATGACAACAGCAAAATCCGACGTAGAAGAGTTGCCCAGGGCCAGCACGGCCCCGAGAGTTGGAGTGCCCCATGCCTGCAAAGAAAGGTTAGACGTTATTAAACGAGCTTTGAATTTCAAAACGCTAGGGTCCACTGTCGATTTTTTTTTACCTACAATCGAGGGAGCTAAAGCCATCGCAGAGGTCACCAGAGAACTGGGCTACCACAATGGAGGGAAAACTATCGATTTTTTATTACCTACAACCATGGGAGCCAAAGTCATCGCAGACATCACCGGATCTCTGCGCTACAAGAATGGAGGGGAAACCATCGATTGGTTAATAGAAATGGTCCGAACCCAGCCCGTGGACATCCAGAATGCACGCAGACAGCTCGATTGGTGGTTGCCAACTCAAACCAGGCGCTTGGAAGAGCTGACCAGTGAGCTGGGCTTCCACAGAGGCGGGGAAACCATTGATTGGCTATTGCGTCAGGCAAAGCCCGCCATTGTTTCAAGAATGGCAGGACATTCTGCATCTACTGCTACTGCAGGATACTCAGGCATATATTCATCACCTGCAGCCCCTCCATTCTCTACAGAATTTTCACAGAACCCACAAGCTGTCAGACCAAGTACCTTTACGCCCAGTAATGGACAAGGAGGAGGCATTAGTCTGATACCCACACCCGTTCAAAGCAACATGTATTCATCACCTGCAGCCCCTCCATTTCTTACTCCACAATTTTCACAGAATCCACAAATGGTCAGGCCAAATAACTTTACGCCAACAAATCAACTAGCAGGAGGCACTACTCCCACACCCACACTCACAACGCAGTACTCTTCAAATCCTCGCACTCCCATTCCCACAGGCAGTAGACCCACGACCACACCCACACCCACACCCACACCCGTTCAAAGCAGTAGACCCACGACCACACCCACACCAATTCCTAATACTTACTTTCCTGGTGCCCAATCCCAAATGAATGGATATGGCCAATTTCAGAACTATGGTATGTTTAATTCGGGAAGAATGATGCAGCCAATGTCTCGTCCTCAATCTACTCTTATGAACAACCATCCTAAACACAATGCTGCTAGTGTTAATTATGGTAACAGGAGATCTAAAATGGATCAGCGACAAGCACCTCCGCAGTTAAATCATTTAACTTCCCAAGCTTCTAATTATCCTCAAGAACTCGAAGGAACCTGCAAGGCACAAACGCTGCCTATCGAGAATGTTGCTACGGCTTCAAATAACGCAAATCAGATGAGCTCCGGGACTCCCAATCCTAATCCTGCTCAGGGTATAATTAAGCAAATAAAACCTCCAGCTGATCAGTATCCGAGGGAAATAAGAATTGACGGGCACGATCCAAATCAACTACTCCCCAGTTACTGCAACGGAGGCCAATCGTCGCCCATTGTTTTACAAACTACTCAAAGCATGGGCGAGACACACACGGCGGGGCTGCCAGTGATGAAGAATCAAATACCAGAGAAAAATTCTCGTGGAATGCAAGACGAGAATAATGAAAATGGTGGAAAGCCAGTTGCTGCACTTAACGAAACCCATCGTCATGAAGAAGAGGAGAATCCAGTTCCAAAAAACTGGAAAGCCATCAACGAGTTTGGGAATACTGAAATTGAAACTCAGACAGAGAAGCAGCAGGAGATTAAAGAGTCTGTGAATATGGAAAATGATACTCAAGCAGAGAAGCAGCAGGATGTTATAATTGAACTGGTCACCTCACATCAAGGAGTGCCTTAATAGAGCACTTGATAACCGTTTATCCATGACCCCATGGACTCAAAAATTGTATGTTTGGGTAGGACTACATCATCATCATGTCCAATATATCACCCCAATTGGGGCAGGGAATTGAACTGGTGACTTTGCATCAAGGATTTCTTTAACAAAGCACTTAGTCACCATCTATCCAAGACCCATGCACAAATTGACTGAAATATTATACTTAAACACTTATTTATTGGATCAATGGATGATAAGAATTATGGAGTTGATTACAATCTTCATGGTTATATCTTTTTTATCACATTCATAGGGAATAAAATTCAAATGATGACATACTATCCAAAATGAGAGTGGGCTTACAACTAGGTTAAATACATTATGAAGAATACCTACAAGGAGAAGTGTTGGTTAAATAGTAGAGGACACATTTCCTTTACTTGAATATTTAACTGTTAAAATTGGCAACAGGGAAAAAATACACCTTGGAAAGCTCATATGATGGAGATGATATTTTTATAGGATTCCTCTTTCCGAGAGGTGCAAAATTGATCTGAATATCATCTCATTATGACAAGCAGAAATGGAATAATGAATTTATTTGATCTATGGACAATTTGCCAAGGTCAGTGAGAAGTTTAATGTAGGCTCCTGAAGCCCAACAGTTATGTCTCTTCACCCTCAACATTGTGTATAAATAGAAGAGGAATTTTCCTCATTTTGACACACTATCAGCACATATTTCTCTCTCTTCTTCTCATTGGTTCGTACAACAAACAGGAGCATCTCTCTTCTTCATGCGCTGACTTGGGTTTACTAGAATTATAGGCAGAAAATCACAAATATTTTTTGGGCCAATTGTAGGGATGTTGACCAGCGTTGACCGAGGGTCAAACCTTATCCTTTAACTATGTTTTTCAGGCAGAAAATCTGATCTCTTGAGGCCGCATCCCTAGGCATAGAAATCAAGGAAATTGCAGCAATTTGACTTGCATTGAACGTAGGCCCTTTGACCGCAACATTGACCTATGTTGACCGTGTTTGACCAAATATTTGACTATTTTGGGCTGATTCAAACTGCCTTTGGAGGTCGAGTTTGCTGGATTCGACCAAGCTCTTTTGGAGGAGATTCTCTGTTGGTTTGACTAGCATTGAATATCTAGTTAGGAAATCCTGTTGATTGAAGTCTGACTGGACTATTTTGACAGTGTATGGGCAAGTAATTTTTGTATGGTGTACTCTCTCTCTCTACTGAGATTTTGAAGACTAATAAGAATATTTGATAAAATGGTTTTCCCCACATTGGGGTTTTTCCCTGACATCTACCAAATATTGTGTCCTCTTGTCTTGGTTTATCTTCTGCTTAATTTTTATGTTATATCTGTATTTACTATAAATGTTTATATGATTTCTAATCTGGAAATTGATATTGGGCTAATAAGAAAAATAGAAGTAAATTTGTCTAAAGAATAGAACATACCATTTATATCTAAAATTAACATGGTATCGGAGCTGATGTGAAGACAAAGCCCAAGAAAGAGTGAGAAAAGAAATCACTGAGATTTGTTGGACAAGGACAAGATTCAATGGCCTCCTCATCTTACTTCAAATCTGAGGACAAGTGCAATGATAAGTCTGATTATCATGCATGGAAGATGTCTCTTGAATTGACTTTGGAAGAGCATGATTTTATGGATAGTGTGCACAGAAAGATTGTTGAACCTCCTTCAAATGCACCAGTTGCCGCTAAGACAAAGTACAAGAAAGGTGAGGTCAAAGCTAAGAAGATCATCATGGATTCTATTCATATGCATTTGGTTGCTTACATCTCTGATTTGGGTACATCTAAAGATATGTATGAAAAGTTGGTTAACATGTTTAAAGCTAGCAACGCAAACCAAGTCCTCTTTCTCAAGAACAAGTTGAAGGAAATAAAGAAGGGAAGAGGAGAAGATATCCAATCCTACTTCATGAGGATTACTGAAATAAAAAATAATCTTCTATCAATTGGATAAGTTATTGCTGAAAGGGAGCTCACTCTCATTTCCCTTGGAGGTCTCCCTCATGAACGGAATGTGTTCAAAACTATTATCCTAACCAATGAATGAAACCCAGGTTTTGATGAATTATTGACTATGTGTACTCAAGAAGAGACAAGGATGATATAGAGAGACATGCCTTAAAACAAGAATGATCCTAATGCATTCTCCACTCATGCTAAAAAGAAGAACAATGATGGTTTAAAGAAACAGGGAAAAGGAAGACAAGGATTGAAAGATGGAAGAAATGCAAGATGCTTCATTGTGTAATAAGTTTGGCCACCATGCTAGGGAGTGTCCTAATAATATGGATACACCTCGGGATGATGTTAGCAACAAAAACCACAACAATTTCAGGGGCAACAAAAATCAAAGGAATGATAGGTTCAACAACAAAGGAAAAAGGAATGCTCCTCCTACTCAATATGGAAATGGTCGACCTCCCAAAAGATCAGGAAACTCTAGGTATGATGAATTTAATGTTGTAGAAAACAAGCAAAAATAATTTTATCTTATATCTACCCTCTCTATCACCTCTCTTCCTGATATGTTCGGTAATTGGTTGATTGATAGTGGTGCCTCAAGACACTTCAATGGGTATAAAGAAGCTCTTTCCAATTTGATAGAAAAGGATACAAGTATGGAAATCATTCTCGGAGACAATGCCACTTATCTCATGAAGGGGACTGGGAATATTACTCTTCAATTGAATTAAGGTAACATCATGCATCTACAAGATGTCCTTTATGCACCTGATCTAAAGAAGACCCTGGTATCTATCTTGGCGATGGAGGACAAAGGATTCAAGGTGGAATTCATTGATGGAAAGGTACGTGTTTGGAAAATAAATTTCAAAGATTAATTCACTCTTTGATTCAAGGTTGACATCCTATATCAAGTTGGAGGAAGTCCACTAGGAGCTATTTCTTACGACAAATCTCTTCAATCTGAATTATGGCATTGGAGGTTTTCTCATCTTCCTTATAAGGCTCTACCCGATGCAAGAAATATGGTGACAAGGATTCCCGAATTTAAAGTAGAACATGAAGGTTTTTGTTAGGGTTGCGCCGAAGGAAAAAAACTAAGTGGACCATTCCCCTCATGCGATAGCAAGACTACCGACATTTTGCAATTCCTTCATTCTGATCTATCTGATATGTTTCCCGTGACATCTTTGGGAGGATATTTGTATTATGTTATCTTTGTGGATGACTTTTCTTGCAAAACTTGGATTTATTTCTTAAAGAAGAAGTATGAAACATTCTAATGGTTCCACTCTTTCAAAGACTTGGTTGAAAATCAAATAGGGAATAAGATCAAAATATTGAGGATCGATAATGGAACCAAATATGAATCAAATGAGTTCAATGACTATTGTAGAGAAGATGGCATTAATAGGGAGACTACTACAGCATATACTCCCGATGAAAATGCAGTTGTTCAAAGAAAGAATCTTTCAATTATAGGAGCCACCCATGCCATGCTTCATGACCAAGGCCTTCTGAAATTCCTATGGGGAGAAGCTCCCAATACTGTTGTGTATGTCCAAAATAGATGCCCTCATCAAGCATTGGACTCCAAAATTCCCAAAGAAGTTTTCATTAGTAAGAAACTTGATGTTTCTCATTTAGAATTTTTGGTAGCCCCGTGTATTTTCATGTGCCAAAAGAAAAGAGAAGCAAATTGGATGTAGCTAGGAATAAAGGAACATTTGCGGGCTATAATGAAACCTCAAAGGCATATAGAATCTATGTTCCTGGTCAAAGAGAAGTGAAAATAAGTCACAATGTCACCTTCGATGAAGATGCTGCCCTGGGAAGATTAGGGACCTTACTATTCCAAGGAAGGACAAAGAAGAAGATACATGAAAGCAGGGAGAATCATAGGATGAGTCAATTCCTGATGTTCAAGGACCAATGGATCCCATTGGTCTACCTCCCCGTGAGCCCTCCTCCTCAAGAAGGTTACCCTCATGGCTT
>APFE030826741.1:0-24075 GCA_000404065.3 Pinus taeda | reverse complement strand
CCATTAATGAAATGAAGTGTTATTTCCACTGCATCTCTTTATTTATTGTTATCGCATCTCTGTATTTATGGTTATCTCTGTAATCTATTGCGTTCCTATTTAAATCCGGATCATGGATGAAGAGAAAAATGTTAAGCTTGGTGTAACTAAGTTAAAGGATCATGCAACTCTCTGGTGGGATAGTGTATAGGCAAAGAGAAGGAGAAAGAAGAAGTGAAAGATGAAAAATTGGGACAAGATGGTGGCAAAACTCAAAGGTAAGTTTTTGTCGAAAGGTGCTGAAAGGTTACCAGCTTATTGTTTTCAAGAGTATGCAAAACCTTGGGCAGAGAGCTATGACAATCAAGGAGTATACAAAAGAATTCTACAAGGTAAATATAAGGGCAGGATATGTATAAGAGTCTATAGAGAAGACAATGAGATATATAAATGGTCTTAGATTGGACATACAATATGCAACTAGTGTATTCTCACCCAAGACAGTAGAGGAGGCATATCAGTTGGATTTGAAGGCTAAGGAGAAACTTGTAAGGAATAAAGTTGTCAGAGGTAAGAGTGTTTACAAAGGAAGAGGGAAACAAACAAACATAGGGATATCTATTGCACCAAGATATGGAGCTAGTAGCTCAAGTCCACAACAACAACAAGAGGGAGAATCCAAAGGCAAAAGATCATTTTCCAAAGGATGAGGAAGAGGCAGAGGAAGAGAGGTTTGTTGCTATAGATGTGGTAAGCTTGGACACATGGTTTATAATTTTCTAGAGAACAGAGAGACAGGGCAAATGAATGATGTCGTTGCTCCAGTAGATGAGGAAAAAGCAAAGGTGTGGGAAGCTGAGAATGTGCAAGAGGTAGGAGAGGCCTTGCTAATGAAAAAGGTGTTGATTAAGTAGGAGAAAGAAGTTGTTAGTCAGTCTAAAGGAGAGCCTTATTTCGAACTGTTTGCAAATTTCAAGGGAAGTGTTGTAAAGTGGTGATTGACAATGGAAGTACTGACAACCTAGTGTCTCCAGAGGTTGTAGAAAAATCAAAATTGAAGAACAAAAATCATCCAACACCCTATAAGTTGTCTTGGCTGCAAAAAGGGAATCAAATTTTGGTGAATGAGCAATGCGATATGGAGCTTCAGATTGACAACTATAAGGATAAGATTTTGTGCGATGTAATGTTGATGTGTGTATGTCATATCTTTCTAGGGAGGCCATGGAAGTTTGACAGAGGTGTTGTACATGATGGTAAGAGGAATACTTATAAGTTTTAGAAGGATGGCATCAATCATACCTTACTTCCATTACAAGAAGAAGGGACTTCTGAAACCAGTGATCGAAAGGCTTTGGCAATGTGTGGCAAGAATTTTTGCAGCAGTTGAAGACAAAGGAGGTAAATCTTGCTATTATTTGTAAATCTAGAGTAGTTTATACTTCCACTACTATTTATGATCCGCCCTTAGAGATTCAAGAATTGTTGGAGGAATACCATGACATTGTTGGGGATAATTTTCCAAATGAACTACCGCCTATAAGAAGTATTAGCCATCATATTGATCTTATACTAGGGGTAATTTTTCCCAATAAATATGTTAATCACATGACACCTAAGGAGAATGAGGAAGTTAGGAAATAAGTGCAGGAGTTGTTAGATAAATTCCTTATTCAAAAAATCCTTAGTCCATGCGTAGTGCCTATAGTATTGAGTCCAAAAAAGGATTCTGGATGGCACATGAGCACATAATCTAGAGCTTTGAATAAAATCACAATCAGGTATCATTTTCCCTTGCCACATATTGATTGTTATATGAGATTTATGACTGCAGACATAAGTATCTCCCCTAGGTTTGGTGGCTAACCTAGAACAACATAATCACAAAGGACCCATTGTTTTCCTTAAAGTAATTAGATGAGGGGAAGAAACCTACTTGGAATTTGTTGTATGTTTTGCTCCTTCTTTGGCTTGAATGCTCCAATCCTAGCTCAAGCTGCCAAAATTATAACTTGCACAATCATACAACACATGCTAAGAAACTATGAGATCTATGTAGCATCATCTATCTACTTCATTCAATAGATCGACATGGTATTGAAATATATGAAATAACAACATCACATATAGGAAAACAAGAGAACTCTTTGTATTGATATAAATGGAGTGAATTACAACCATAGTTAGGTGTCAATCTTGTAGAAGATCTCCTCCAAGTTTTTGACTTATCCTTCCTTTGTCACAAAGTGCACCTCCAATCACCCTAAATGCATGACAGGATAACTCTCACAACAACAACATAAGGGTAGAATCACTCTCCAAAAGCCAACCTCTTGCATATGGAAGGTTGTAAACATATAAAGGAGTGGGGTAAGTTAGGAGTTCTTGTCATTTTACCAATCTTGGGATTGAGATCCACTCTTGATGGGAGGATCATATATAAGGATAAGGGATGGAAACTTCAAGATAGGATAGGATAGGATTCGATAGTTTTATTTGAGGTAAATGGTTACAACAGATCCTCGAATCTTTGGAAATGAAGACTTTAGGGTTCTCTCTCTTCTTCTCTAATTTCTAGGACCGACGCAAGTGCAAGGAAGGAAACCTGTAGGTGATCAACAAAGGCCACAGTGGAGCAACCTGTAGGTGAAAATTGCCTAGTAAGAGGCCAGGGTGCATTGGTCCTAAAACTAGCTCAGATGATGTAGTTCAGGGCATAAATTGTGGGGAATGAGAGACTCATGCATAGAGCTTTGTGTAATTATGATTTAAAGGTGGAATAGTATGTGAATGATCCTATTAGGAGGTTGATTGATAAGATGAGACAAAATATCCTATAACAAAGTGCCCCCTAAAGCCCAACGTCAAAGATGATGATTGATGACTGAAGTGATTTACCTTGTGACAAGTCAAAATCAAGAACAATCAGTGAGATCGTCTTCTATTACAATACATTTACATCATGACATAATTGTTGCTCAGGGAGGCATACCCATACTCATTACATATGCTAACATTACATGTATAATGATCAAAATACATGTCCATTTATAATTGATGGTGGACCCATGACTAGATGACTGTCAATATCATCATAGCCATCATACATAGTGATCTTTGTATAATCCTAAAATTGCAGCCCGGATGGCGGAAACTAGATCCAGGGTCTTCTATCTCGTTCACACAACCAACCAATATACGAGTCTAACCATGTGAATCATTGAGCTAGATTCGAACATGGTAGGCACCATTTGATTACTGGCTAATGATGTAATTCATTAATAGATGTGAGAGAAACCATTAGCGATGTTAATGGCTCTCAAGGTACTCAAGTATAATTCATTTGGTGTGAATAAATGAGTTGATGTTTAACACCACACAGAATATTTTGGACAAAGGCCAATGATGTAAACTTGTCGCCGATAGCGAGGACACTTTCCATTGATGTATGCAAGCACCAAGGTACTGATGGGTTTTTCTAAGCCAACTTCCTAGATAATGTGCTAATGTCGATAGGAAGTGACCTGTTGCAAGAGGGCCTTAATGTATCCCCCATCAACGACACGAAACAAGTATCATTATTGAGACATAATGATGCTGATATGGAACTCGACTAGGAAAGGAAAACATGGAATGAAGGCTTAAGAGTATTGTAATGGATATCAACTAAATGAATTCCTTTGAACACAGTAGCTACACCAAAATGGAGTTCACAACATTGACCCAAAACCAAAATGGAGGTTTTGTGAAGGTATGATGAACCGAAAGACAAGAAGATTACCCAACCCAATAGCCATGGAGATGAAGTGGAAGAGTGTCATGTTCAAGAGCAACTCATTGCCATTAAAAAATGGAGTACCCTATTTTCCGAATTTCCCCAACCATACTGGTCAATACCTCTTTATTTTTTAACCAGCTTGAGGAGGATAACATATGATTGATCTGTAATTCCATCCTTTGGATGAATCCCTCATAGTATATTTAATGAACACTAAGAAGGATTGGTTTGGCCTCGTCATGATTGACGAGTTCATCATTGTTTGATGTTTTAACGAGTCTAGCGAAGGCAAAAATCGACTTCTTTTTCATGTTTAGAGAGTTTGAAAAAGAGGCAAAAAATCAAATTCCAGATGTCCCTTTTTGTAGGTAATCCCTTAGGTCCGAAAAGGTAGAAAAGATACCCAATTGAACCTCTTAGCCATGTTTGACTAAGGTATTCCTTTTTTGTACATAGTTTATCTCAGTCTAGAAAAGGGTTAAACTTATACTAAGTAGACATATTTTCATTTACTTTTATGAGTTTGAAAAGGCAAGTGCTTGGAAATATTTTCACATTTTGGGAGTCTGAAAAGAGTTGAAAGAGGACTCCTAGGGGGTTCCTTTTTCGTGGGTTTAAAGGACCCAAAAAAGAGATAAAAGTATACTCTTTAGTCAAAATCACCTGTGTAAAGCACAACAAAATTTGTTAATAGTTGTCAACCTACTCTGAACAACACAGAAAGGATTCAACATACCTATTTCATATTAAAAATGAATCATTACTAGGTAAAAACATTAAATATGAATAAACTAGTTAATAATATGACCACATATACTCAAAATGATTGTTCATTTTTAACATTTCACATTTACCTCTAGCAGTGAGAGTTTTTAGGACTTTTTCCCTCGATCTTTTGCAGCTGATTACATCCAATCTAGTGGATGATTTCGAGTACCTTCACTTCCAGGTAGGAGCTAAAACCTTTTTCTTTCTTTATTGTTTCCATTTTGTGAATTTGGGTAAAATTTTTGAGTTTTTGAGGGCCTTGGGGTTACAAAATTTCGCCCTAGGACCAATGTAGGCCCAGAGAGTCGAAAAGTGAATTGCACCTAGGGAGTCATGCACTATAGGTAGAGCTGCAACACTCTAGTTTTCTCTCCTGGGGTGCATTTGGCGTAAATGTTAAGTTTTTTTATAAGTTTTCTCTTAAAATTTAATAAGTTTTTTTTTTTCACAAAAAGGATCCTAATGAATCTCTTGTTGATGTTTCATGGGTTCATCAGCATACAATGGCTTTCATATGGAGAAAAATATAACATGAGGAACATGATTTAAATGCAGCAAATGATCCTGCTACCCTCCAGGCATTAAAGAATTGTGGATTACTAAAATTCTTCTGGCTTCCTGGTACGAGGCAACAAATGGAATTGTTGAAATACCTTGTTCATTCATGGGATATTTAGGCACAAGCGTTTAATTTTGGGGAACATCTACTCGAGATAAAGGTAGAGGATATCTACTTTCTGAGAGGATTTTCCATGAGGGGTGCCCCCATATCTCTCCTAGGTGGGAGAAGTAGTGGGGAGACAATGAAAGGTTATATGGCCACCTATTTTAGACCTCGAGCCCAACCAACAAAGGATGGAAAGATCAATATAAAATATGTAATCTGGTTACCTTTGAGAATAATCCTATTCATTATTGCAAGATTGGCAGGTAGCTCCACATTGTATGTGGGAAGAAGATCATATATGTAATATGGATTGGAGTGACTAGAACCAACTCTCTTCAACTCGAGCAAGGTAGTTATGGTCAACATGAAAGAACAAATGACTAAGGCAAAAGAAGGAAAACTAAAGAACTTTGGATATGGTGTGATCTTATTTTCTTTTTCATTAGAACAGATTCCATTACTTCAACCTCAACATATCATACTTGAGACTATTGATCTAAGGGTGTCATGGATGAGGAGGTGGATAGGTCACATGTCCCAACATAAAGGTTCATTGGCGATCATCTTCTCACTAGCCTTCTTTGGGTGGTTGCACAGAAATTTTATCATGATTAATGACTATCCTTACACAAGCATGAATTTATGTGATGACCCTGAGCTCGTGCTTCTTTAGGGTGAGGAATGGGGTGCTTTAGGTAAGAAATTTTAACCTTTTAAGTTTTGGAAGTTTTACAATTCTTTTGTGTTTTTTGTTATGTTTCTAAGACTATACTATTGATGTTTTATGCAGATGTGGGACAAGTTCGACATATTGGTGCTTCATATCTCCGTCGTGTAAAGGAACAACAACAGGAGGTGTCAGTAGAACCAGCATAGGTCACTACAGTGGGATGGGATATGTTACGATATCTAGATGTAGAAGAGGTCCTATCAGAGGTAGAGCACCACATGGAAGGGTTGACACATGGAATTGATGATACCGCAGTCGATCATCTTCCATTGTTATTTCAACAAAACATCATAGGAGTGCCTAGTTGTCTCGATCGACTATTGTGAAAGATGGCTCATGTAGTTTCATTCTATCATAAGCACCATTGATTATGTCACTTAGATCCTACAACTAGTTTTTTATATGGGCGATGTATGCCATATGTGTCTTGGGCACAAATTTTTGTAAAACCAGACTTATATATATTCACTATTTTTAGGTTTCTATTGTATTTTCAATATGATGTGATGTGAATTGAAAATTATTACATTCATTTCAAATGTCTATCTAAAACATGATTAGCTAGGGCATCTATCGATGTATTTAGATTTCTATAAATGTGTTCATATTGTATGAAATCAAAATGTCTTTCTAGAAGGCGTGCTCTTAAGACCATGCATAATATGGTGAGACTTCTAAGAGAATAGACATAGGCAAGTTGTAGTAATATGAGTTGTGAATCAAGTCTGATGACTAAACAACAGAGGCCATGTGCAATAGCATCAAAGAGTAGCTCAACCACTACGCTATACTCAGTGATATTGTTGGTGGAGCGACCAATACAAATCCCTTGCAGACTCACTAACTCATCATTTGGAGCAAATATAGCCCATGCTATGGAAGAGAGGTTTTGAGTAATAAGGCTAGCACCATCAACGTAATCGATGAAAGTTTCAAGGGATACCCACATCTGTAAACCAAACGTAAAATGGAATCAATAAAAACCATGTGAAACTCAAAAAAGGCACACTGCAAACACACTCAACAAACCTATAGATAGTATGTACACAGTGAAAACTACACTTGAGATAAAGCATAGTATTTTTTGAGGTACAACCCATTTCTAGAATGTGCCAAGGGAACTCCATCAAGATCTACTAACTCGTAGGCTCCTTTTGCAAGGACTTGCTTAACAATGTATGGACCTAACCACATGGGTTGAAACTTCCCTAGACATAATTTATCAGACTCCTGGTCATATAACAGGAAAAGGTCTCCTTTCGAGAAGACACGAGGCTTGGAACTCTTATCATACTATGCCTTGATGCGTCTTTTATGACCTTTGTTAGTTGTAGCAGCATCACGATGGGTTTCATTTGAATGAGTCAGATGTAAAAGATGCTCCTATTCTATGGAAGTGGTAGGAAGAAGTTCAATAATTAGTTTCAATGATGGAATCTCACATTCAACGAGGAGGATAACTTCTAGAGCATATACCTACTGAAAGGGTGTGAATATGGTAGTCGTCCTAACTGAGGTTTGGTATTCCACAAAGCAGCATAAATGAAGAAATTCCAATCCAATTTGTGGATCTTACCATGCGTTGAAGCGTCATCTTAAGAACTTTGTTGATGGCCTCAACATGTCTGTTTGATCCGAATGGAAAATGGCATCAAGCCATGGTATTCATCCACCCATGGAATTTACCCATGGTATTGTAAGTGACATCGACCCATGGTATTTATCCACCCATGGTATTGTAAGTGACATCCACCCATGGTATTTATTAAACCATGGTATTTGCCAATGGTATTGTGACATCCACCCATGGTATTCATTCACCCATGGAATTGACCTGTGGTATTGTGACATCCACCCATAGTATTCATTCACCCATGGAATTGACCCATGGTATTGTGACATCCACCCACGGTATTCATTCACCCATGGAATTTACTTGTGGTATTGTAACTGAAAAATACTATAAGTAACAAGTCGCATTTTGTAAAAGGACAGTTTGTCTACCACAATGTAGCTTTTACAGTTATTCTCCATTTTAATAAAAAAAAAAACTTTGTGGTTTTTTTCATTGAGCATTCTCGTCTTTTTCTTTTGGCATTTCAATTTTTCAGATCTTGGGGGCTTCCCCCAAGATCCATTTCAATATTTTAGATCTTGAGGGCCTTCCCCCAAGATTCAGATTAGTGGTATCAGAGTAGGTTACCATTCCATGGGAATGAGGGTTTCATGCATATTTCAATTTCAAATTTTTGCAGCAATATTCAACAAACTTTAGGCATGCATTGCAACCTCCATAGAGCACTTTCTTGGGCTAAGCAGGAAGAATTTTTCTTTTTTTCTTTTTTTTACCGATTTTTTTTTGGGCGACGAGTTTGCAGATAACATCTAAAACATTTGGTACAATATTTATAAAAACAAATAACATATCTTGATTCCTTGCGAAAAATACCAAATTTCAAAAAAACAATCGACTGAATCAGAGTCTGGATGAGGGAGATATTGCTAATTTAAAATCAACTATGTTGTAGAATTTTTTTCTAACGTCAACTCATGGACAGCGATTCTCCTATCATTTTTGAAGCTTTTTGTACAGAATTTCGGAAAAAGGACTGTAGATCTTAGATTCTCTTGAAAATCACCCAATTTCAAAAAAAATGGGTCGAATAGGAGTTTAGATGTGAGAGATATCGTTGATTTAAAATCAACTATTTTTTTCATAACTTTTGTGGCGGCGGAAAAATTGCAGCACAAACCTGAGATTTTAGAATGTCCAGATAAGGATTTCAAACACATGAGAATATGCAAAATGGTCCTTCTTCTTCTTCCAAAAACAAGTTATAATAAATATTCTGAGTTATATTGACCGAGTTATGTCCATTTTAATTCTGGAGCAGCATTCGGAGTTGGTTCCCATTGGAGACGTGCCCACCCACCCTACTTTAGTAGGCACCTACTTCACATTCATCAATTTCATCATAACAACATTCAGCTTGGGTTATTTGGAGACGTGACCTCCCACCTTAGGTTATGTAGGCACTTGCTACTTCATCAACAACTAACATCACGGTTATGGGTCAACTGCACAAAATCTGTGTCATCAAAGTCCATTTGCTAGGCGGCACATTGTTAGTGTCATAGTTGGTCATAAGCATTACATGGTTTCCCTATCCTCAGATCTTCGTTTGTCATTGTTATTGGTCATCCACAAACCCACACTTCATCGAAGTCCATTTGCTAGGCCACACACTGTCAGTATCACAATTGGTCGTAAGCATTGCAGGGTATCTCTATCCTCGGATCTTCATTCATCATGGTTATGGGTCATCCAAACCCACACTTCATCGAAGTCCATTTATGAGGCTGCACATTGTCAATATCACAGTTGGTCACAAGCATTACAGGGTATCTCTATCCTTGGATCTTCGTTCATCATGGTTTTGGGTTAACCACATAAAACCCTTCTCTTCAATGGCTCTTCATATTTAACAAAGGCTTCGCAGGAGGGAACTTCATGCAATGGGGAATATTGCTTCTTAGGGAGGGAGGAATGATCCAAATGGAAAATGGAATCAACCCATGGTATTCATCCACCCATGGAATTTACCCATGGTATTATAAGTGACATCCACCCATGGTATTCATTCACCCATGGTATTTTCCCATGGTATTGTGACATCCACCCATGGTATTCATTCACCCATGGAATTGACCCGTGGTATTGTGACATCCACCCATGGTATTCATTCACACATGGAATTGACTCGTGGTATTGTAACTAAAAAATATTATAAGTAACAAGTCGCATTTTGTAAAAGGACAGCTTGTCTGCCACAATGTAGCTTTTACAATTATTCTTCGTTTTAATAAAAAAATTATTTGTGGTTTTGTTCATTGGGCATCCTCCTCCATTTCTTCTGGCATTTCAATTTTTCAGATCTTGGGGGCCTTCCCCAAAGATCCATTTCAATCTTTTATATCTTGAGGGCCTTCCCCCAAGATCTGGATTATCGTTAGCCTGAAGATAGTAGGGAGTGGAACTTTCATGAGAAAGTCTTGGCTTAGCAGTCAGTTCAGTCATCATATGACTCTAAAAATGTTTTCTGTGATCCATAACTATTGCTTCTGGAACACCAAACCATGCAATGACATGGTTGAAAAATAAGTATGCAGTTATTTCACCGGTGGTGTTAAATGTAGGCATTACCTCAATCCACTTATTAAAGTAGTCAGCAGCGATAATAATATAACCATGCCCCCTAACTGAGTGAGGGTTACATGTCATGAAGTCGATACCCCATTTCGCAAAGTGACCAACATCGATAATAGGATGCAATGGAGTGGGCAGAGGGAAAGTCTTACGATCATATATTTGGCATGCATGACACTTTTGGAAAGTGAAAATGCAGTCTAGAAAGATGGTAGGAAAGAAATAACCATCACGTAAAAACATTTGGGCGGTAGCATAACCAGATAAATGTTCGTCGCATGCCCTTGACTGGAATTTGTTTAATAATTTCTCAACTTCATCAAGTGCGAGACACCTTTGTAAGATCGTATCAATACACAACGATAAATGGTGTCATTGATAATAACATAATTTTGGGCTTGGTAACGAATACGTCACTGCTTTGAGCGAGAAGTATTAGACCGTAAAGTCTGGGTCTGGAGATAAATCGGGAAATCTCCATACCATGGGTCAAATTACAAGATAAGAAACAACGAATCCTCGGGAATAGAATCTTCGAATGTAGATTCTAAATCAAAGAAAGAGAGATCACACATTAGTTCCACAAAAAACTAGGGATTTCTTCAACTTGGATTTGATGAACTCCAGGTCGAATTCTTGTAAGATAAAAATCCATTTTGAGTACTTCCCCCCCATCAATTTACGTGACAAAATGTATGCCATAGGGTTGTAATATGAAATGATCATAGTCTTCCGAAGCAGGATGTAATGGTGAAATATTTGGATGGCTTAAACGATTGCCAAAGCCAGCGTTTCTACATGGGAATATCAGATCTCAATATCATTGAGATTCCGACTCAAATAGTAAATGGGATTTTCAGTCCCTAAATCATCTTCTTGGACCAATACCATTGCTATAGTAGAAATGGCAATAGCAAGATACAAGAATTAATCACGTTGATAGTCAGGGGGATATAGAATAGATGCCCAAATCAATACATCTTTCAGAGCATCAAATTCTTTCTGAGTTGAATCATCCCAATGAAAGGGAACCCCTTTTTTCAATAAGCGAGTGAATCCTTTGGTCAATTCATCGTAGTTAGGGACAAACCTTCGTAGGAAGTTAGATTTCCCTTGAAGTAGTTGAAGCTAAAATAATGAAGAAGGTGCATGCAAATCAGCAATTACATGTCCTTTCAATGGATCTATACGAATTCCTTGTTTTGAAATTAAAAAAACAAAAACAAAAACAAAAACTTAGAGTCAACCATAACTGACACAAAACACATATTTGTGTGGGTTAAGGTGAATATTATAATGTCTACAACAAAGGAAAATAGCCCAAAGATGCATCGGGTGATCAGTTCGATGTTTTGACTTAGTAGGGAGGTCATCCAAATATTGTTGAACGATGTGTTTGATATCATGAAAATCGTAATCCATGGCACGTTGAAATGTGGCCCCAACATTCTTCAAAAAAATAG
The DNA here is from genome assembly GCA_000404065.3 of Pinus taeda. NCBI lineage: Eukaryota > Viridiplantae > Streptophyta > Pinopsida > Pinales > Pinaceae > Pinus > Pinus taeda. The sequence continues at coordinate 12,483 of APFE030826741.1, read as the reverse complement.
GAGTTTCCTATAAGTGAAAGTACCCCAGGGACAAATAAAAGCAATTTTAGGTTGGTCCCCCAGGAGAATGTTGATTTAGTTCGAAAATCCATCCATAAATGAATAAATTTCACAGCCAGCGCAGTCATCAACAATCTAGTCAATAAATGGGATGGGATAATTATCCTTCATAGATCCATGATTCACATCCCGATAATTGACACACACTTGAATGGTGCCCTATTTCTTCATGAAAAGGACTACATTCGACACCCAATCAGTTAAAGGAACAAGGTATATGAAACCAGCTCGAAGAATATTTTCAGCTTCAACCTTAATACCAGCATCCTTCTTGGGATGGATCGGATGGAGGCGTTGTCGAACTGGTTTGGCATCAATATATGTCTTATTTCATGTACAACTATATTTTGGTTGATACCTAGCATCTCCTCATATGTCTAGGCAAATACATCTCGAAACTCATGAAAAAGGGCTCGCCTATGTCTCAATCTCGGATGGAGAACAAGATGCTCCAATGTGTAGGTTATCAACAACACTTGTCTTGATGGAAATGTCAATAGGTATTGTTTCTTTGATATTCAAAATGTTATTTTCCAAATCGGCCTCATAAATGGACACAAAATTCATAAAAAGTTTGATAGAACGGGGTGATTATACATCACTAAGGTTATCCTCAATGGAATTAAGTAAGGAGGAACAATTATGATGTTCATCCCACAACGCATCATCTGACATCATGATTTCCATGATGCTTTCATCGATAGGGAATACATGCGAGAAAGGATCACAAGACATACCATAGCCCAATGATCTATCTACCCATTTAAGAAAATGAAAACAGGAAAATTCACAAGTTGAATAAATGGCTTCATAATCTAGCTCAATAGGGCTTAAAAGCATTCAATCGCCAAAACTTTGGATGTCAGTTTCGTCTAGTATAATCCATGGATCGGCCAGGATAGTAGAAGATAATATCATGTTTATATAGGCTACCGAAGATGAGTTGTCAAGAAGGAGAGGAGGAGGGAGTAAAAAGGTCCCCATAAGCAAAGAATCCTTCAACAATCCAACTCCGACATGATGATATGATTGTATGGTTTCCCCACAAGGTGGAGACTTTCAGAAACATGTGAATCTATGGCTACAATACCGCCTTTATGAGGAAAGGTGATCATGCAGAAACAAGTCAAAAAGACAACAACCATGGCATAAACCCATGTACATCCTAATAGAATATTGTAATAGAGAATTGCATCAATAACTTTGACTTCTATGGACACAGTTTTTCCCCCTAATTCAATTTGTAGGGAGTTCAAAATCCCACAAGGTTTATATGTTCTCTCATCAAAGGCCTTCAATATAGTAGGTGACTGACTCAGTTGAGGAGAACCAATCTCCTTCTAGAAATACATGGACATAATGCAAGTTAAGGCTCTGCCATCCATGACAGAATGATGAATGTTCTTACCACAGACAATGACTTGAGTTATAAAAGCTCATTGAGCTGGAAGCCGAGGGGTATAGCTTTCCGAAGGGTATAGTTTTCATGAGAGAAAACAATAAGGTTGGAATCCGATGGATCCACACATCTGATAACTGAAATTAAAGCCCTCTTTTGGGTAGGGCAGTTCTACAACACCTCAAGGTTCCACATAGTTAATGGAGATTGAGACAAGTATTCAACTACGTTATAATTCTGATCAGCTCTTGCACAAGGGTTGAAAGTGAACTTATGAATAGCACCCTTTGGATTTTTGATAGTGCATTTGGTGGGAATCAATGACAGAGTGGGATCTAACGAGGATGGTGTTGAACTAGCAAGTTGATTAGTAGTTGGGCCATTCAGTAGATTCTCATTCCCATAATCCTTGTTCTAAGTAGCCACCAAAACATCATATCTCGACTTTGAAGAGGAAAGCATCAAAACTGTGTTAGAGGAAGATGGTTCCCAATCAACCATATGAGTCTCTTGATTAGGAAACGGGTCAGTCAACACTACAGGAGAAGTGGAATATTTAAGAAATTGATTCACTTAAGAATGGTGAGGACAATCATATGTAAAGTGTCCCTCGTTGCAAATCAAGAAGGGATATTGAGGCTTATGTTTCTCATCAGAAGACCGGTTTGTTTGTCAGCCTATTGAGAATGATCTTTCTTCTTCTTACCTTTTCCTTTCTTCTTGCTTCAAGGTTGTTGTTGAGACTTGCCTTTATCAAATGAAATGACATTTATCTCGAACGCAGAATTTGTAGGAGGGTGGGATTGAGGGTTTTGAGCAGATACGAGAGGAGCAATACCAGATGGTTTACTTATTGTCTACATGCTGGTAGAACCAATAATGCCATCAACAACATGAGATTTTTACTAGGAAAAAGAGGAGGAACAATATTCGAAGGTCTCAGAGTGTTTGGTATCTTATCGTAGAGCATTCCAAATTGGATATGAACCAAGTCCAAATATTCTGCATGAGAAATTACTTTCTCTTCATTCACGTTTCCACCTTTTTCCACATATTCTATTACAAGTGCCAAAAAATATTTGGTGAACCATTCTGCAATCAATTGATTGGGAACATAAGTTTTGACCAACCGCCAATGATGCCTCCACTCATGAATGTGATCTTAAATGTAAGTGGAATCTGATTGTTTGAAGTAGGTTAATAGTTTTGTTCTAGTTTCATATCTGATGGGAAACTAGAAATGCATGAGGAAGGTTGTGGCTAAGGTACTGAAATCATGGAATGAAGCTTTGGGTAATTCAATATACCATTTAGCAGTAGTAACTGTAAGCGTTCTTTGGAAAAGACAAAGTCAAATAGAATCATCATTAAAAAAGTTTAATGAAAACTATAGAAGATACATCATGACATGCGTCAACAAGTATTCTCCTAGATTCCCATTGAATTTATGGATGTCAGAAGGAAATTTAGTAGGAATAATCGACCACCAAGGTGAATGAGAGATGGGGTCATTGGTGAGATGAGTCAAATCTGGCAACTCGAGAGTGGCCACAATTGGAAACTATCAATTAAAATCCGAAAAAGGATGTCCTGGGTATGAAGGAATAGCTTGGGAAACAGTTACTTGCATTCTTGAATAAGGAGGGTTCTGATAATAAGGAACCTGGTTACCAGAATAAGGAGGGTTTTGATAGCCATAATACAAATGACCTTGTTAACCAGCCCCAAGATAACAATGAATTTGTTGGCCTTGAAAAAGCACCTAAGGAATACCCTGATAAAGTCTATATTGTTGCTCGATGGGAATTTGCATTGTCCCATGATAAAGAGGGTTTGATTGATTCTATTCCATATCATACACAGTGTTCCCTACTAGAATTTGAGGAATACCTTGTGCAAGTGATTGAGATTGCAAAGGAACTTGTAAAGGCTAAGTAATTGGAACCTAAGAGGTACCAGATATTGAAGGAATGGGTTGATATGTGATCGTAGCCTATATAGGTTGAGTTACATGAATTTGAGATTATTGAGGTAATGATTGAGAAATAGGAATTTAAGATGATGGTACAGGTTGGGAAACAAATGATGAACCCAACATCGAGCCAGGTTGAATGGGAAAAGTAGGTTGCCAACACTAGTAGCAATCCCAGGATAACAAGGACTATAATAAGGTTAGTTACCAATTTGAGGTATGACAACAATAGGTTGCCCTCCTACCAAAAGAGGAGGGGATGATGGAGGAAAATTCCCTCCGTGTGGAGGGGACCCAACATAAGGGTAGTTAGGCTATTGAAGAAATCCTTGCCTACTAACATAGGGGCTAGCCTATTGTTCAATTGTCGGTGTAGGAGGAGGAGAATGAGCAGGTTGAGCAGCACTCATAAGAGCAACACCAGATGGAATTATTGAAGTGGATGACATGGGGGATGTCCATAAACTGGAAGATGCACCAAAGAATGTACCAAATAAAGACTGATAACTAGGTGGGACGGATGGGCCACCATACAATTGTACCTATGGTGATGTAAAAAACATAGATGTGGAAGCGACATTTGAAGTCTCAACCATAGTGGTATATGTAGGATGAGTATCCATATCATTTCATGTCATGGTCAATAATCCCAATGTGGATTTCCATGTGAAATTCGTGAGTAAGTCAAAAGAACCAGGTAAAGGAGTTTTTCAGGAGGAGAAGGAGGAAGAAGAGGATGGGTTGGATAAAGGAAAATTCCCTCCAAATGAGTAGAAGGATGAGGCTCTTCTTATGGAATATCCTCTATACTCACAAGTCTTGGTGGAAGTGGTTCACCGTTGGGGCCAAGATATATAGTAGGTGGATCTTTTCGAGACAACGGAAGAGAAGATGGAACACTTGAAGTAATAGGAAACGATGATTGAGGCTCCTCAGGTTCAATGACCTCAGGAAATAAAGTCTCAGGTCATATTGTATAACCTCAGAGAACAAAGTCTTAGGTAATTCAGTATCGGTTTTGTCTATTTCACTAAAAAGAGTAGATGTAATCTCAGGTTCAGTACTAAAGGGGACAGATGATTATGGCTTATTAGATTTAGGAGGAGAACCAAAAGTAGTTCCTGAGTTTCCCGATTCAGTGGTTTGCATTATTTTATGCTTTTGATGACGGCTAGGACTAGCCTTTGGTGGAAGAGGAGGTTTATTTTTCATTCTACGTGAACAATAGAGTGGAGGATATTGTTGTTCCATGTTGGATAGTAAACTTTATTAAAACAAAAAGAAATAAATCAAAAGAGGGTAATCTAGGCATAAAGGATTACCAAGCAACCGTGAATTGCAATATACACCTTGGAAAACCAAGGACTTAACGTATAGTATCCAATCTCCCTGAATAATGTGTTTGGTGTATCATGGCTTACAAGGCGGCAGACTTGGTTACCTATGGATGGATAGAAACTTATTAGGGACTCCAAAAATATAAGCGACAGTACATGGTAGTGAAGTCCATAGTAGTGTTGTCTAATGCGTAATTGTTTGATGAGAGTGTTCCCATATACTTTACGTGCGTGGGTAACCACCAATATTCCCAAAAGTACATCACCCCCAGGATGAAATGTTGGCAAATAATGGAAGCTCCTACATTTAATGACATCGAAACACGTCTTTAGCCTAGACCTCTATGTGTTTGTGTTAATGTTACAAATGCTCCTTAGGTTCATTCAGTAAATTTTAAGTTGATCTTGAATTAAGTTTCAACTTCATTTCTCACCACGAATTCACATGAATTCCCTAAAATGGAATCTAACATGAGGAAATGGAATCTTTCTCTTCAATGTAAATCTAGCTAAGGGAAGAAACAAACAATACAAACATAGAAAATGTAGCAAATGAGATGCTTAACACAATTACCTTTTCTTGCAACTGTTCCTAAATCAATATGGATGAAAAACCCTAAATGGCAATGCAATAATTTTTTCTTTTCACCACACTTAATTTTCAAAATGAAGAAAACTAAGATGTAAATGTTTAATCACTGATTTAGATGCACTTTTCAGAATGAGGACTAGAAAAACAATTCATCGAAGCAATCAGTGATCAAATGAAACAAGTTTGCAAGTGACCTAATGATAAGAATACAGAAAAATGAAAACCAATTCTTACCAAGGAAATCAACCACACATGCAAACCAAATGGAGGCTCTAGAGAGACCATAATACACTCAAGACTCAGGGAAGGTCATCTCGAAGTAGGTTGATCAAATCAACACCAAGAAAATAAGGCAAGTTTTGTGCAAGAACATGGGTCAGCGCAGGTGCAGAAGAGGCACCAATGCTCTACAACACAGGCACAAAAAGGGCCCATGTGTGGTGCAACGTAGGCACATAGAAGGCCCATGTGAGGTGCAATGCTCTGTCAGCATAACAAAGGGTGCATTGGTCTTGTGAAAGAGGATTTCAACACAAAAAATGCAAACAAGACTAAATGCAATCACTTTGTAGGTTTGTTCTTGGATGATTAAAGCAGCAAAGGTCTATGATACAGGTGAATCAACATAATGGATAAAGAAACCACCAAGGGAATACACCATTCCCCAATAGAGTCACCAATTTGTTATACGAGATTTATGACCGCGGACTGAAATATCTCCCCTAGGTTTTGATGGATAACCTAGAACAACAAAATGACAAAGGACGCAATGTTTTTCTTAGCTTAAGTAGATGAGGCGAAGAAACCTACTTGGAATATGTTGTATGTTTCGCTCCTTTTTTCGCTTGAATTCTCCAATCCTAGCTCCAGCTACCAAAATTAGAACCTACACAACCAGACAACACAAGAAAAGAAACTACAAGATCTATGTACCATCATCTATCTACTTCATTCAATAGATCGACATGGTATTGAAATATATGAAATAACGACATCACGTATAGGAAAAGAAGACAACCCTTTGTATTAATATAAATGGAGTTAGTTACAACAACAAATAGGTGTTGATATTGTAGAAGAGATCCTCCAAGTTGTTGACTTGTCCTTACTTTGTCACAAAGTGCACCTCCAATCACCCTAAATGCATGAAAGGATAACTCTCACAACATCAGCATAAGGGTAGAATCGCTCTCCTAAAGCCAACCTCTTTCATATGGAAGGCTGTAAATATATAGAGAAGTAGGGTAAGTTGGGAGTTCTTATCCTTTTACCAATATTGGGATTGAGATCCACTCTTGATGGGAGGATGAGGTCTAAGTATAAGGGATGGAAACTTCAAGGTAGGATAGGATATGATTCGATAGTTTTATCTAAGTTAAATGGTTACAACAGATCCTAGAATATTTGTAAATGGAGGCTTCAGGGTTCCTCTCTTTTTCTCAAGTTTCTAGTACCAACGCAAGTGCAAGGAAGGAAACCTGTAGGTGATCAACGCAGGCCATAGTGGAGCAACCTGTAGGTGAACATTTTCTAGTAAGAGGCCATGGTGCATTGATCCTAAAACTGGCTCAAATGATGTAGTTCAGGGCATAAATTGTGGGGAATGAGAGATTCATGCATAGAGCTTTGTGTAATGATGATGTAAAAGTGGAATAGGATGTGAATGATCCCATTAGGAGGTTTATTGATCAGATGAGACAAAATATCCTACAACAGAGTCGCCCCTAAAGCACAATGTCAGAGATGATGATAGATGATTGAAGTGATTTACCTTCTGACAAGTGAGGATCAAGAACAACCAGCGAGATCATCTTCTATTACAATACATTTCTAGAGCCAACGCAGGTGCAAGGAAGGAAACCTGTAAGTGATCAACACAAGCCACAGTGGAGAAACACGTAGGTGAAGGTTGTCCAGCAAGAGGCTAGGGTGTGTTGGTCCTAAAATGGCTCAAATGATGCAGTTCATGGCTAAAAATTATGGGGAATGAGAGAGTCCTGCATAGGGCTTTGTGCAATGATGATGTAAAGGGGGGATATGATGTGAATGATCCCATTAGGAGGTTGATTGATCAGATGAGACAAAATAACTTATAACATTGACGATTTGTTGGATTGTTTAAGTTGTGCTAGTTGGTTTTCAAAATTTGATTTGAAAAGTGGATACCATCATATTAGAATCAGAGAGGGAGATGAGTGGAAAACTACCTTTAAAACTAGTGAAGGATTGTATGAATGGATGGTTATGTCATTTTGATTGTCCAATGCACCCAGTACATTAATGATACTGATGAATGGCGTATTGAAAGAATTCATAGCGAAATTTGTAATTGTTTACCTAGATGACATCTTAGATTATAGTCTGTCAAAGGAAGAACATCTACGACACTTAAGGTATGTGTTGGAGATATTACAACAGGAAAAATTACTTATAAATTTGAATAAATGTTCCTTTTTAATTTCAAAGCTTGTATATTTAGTATTTGTCATTTCTAGAGATGGGTTGAAGATGGATCCATGAATTTTAAAGGCTATTGTTGAATGGCCCTCTCCCAGAAATATTTTTGAAGTTAGAAGTTTTCATGGTTTGGCGAGTTTTTGCAGGAAATTCATCAGGAACTTCTGCAAAATGAGCACCCTAAATTGAATCAAAAGGGTCAAGTACTTGCAGAGTCTTAAATTTTCTTTAAAGCACACCAATGGGTAGTCTAATAAAGTTTCAAATGCTTTAAGCAAGAGACAATTATTATTGCAGGAAAGCCAAATTCAAGTGTTGAGATTTGATTTTATGAAGTAATTGTTTGAGAATGATGTCTATTTCAAAGAGGCTTTTGAAGCTTGTAAGAACCTAACTTCTCAAAATTGAAGCCCATGGCTTAACTAAATGATCCAAAATAGACTACTCTTTAAGAACAATTAGTTGTGTATTCCCAATTGTTCCATGAGGGAGAATTTGATTAAAGAAAAACACAGTGGAGGCCTTGGAGGAAATTTTGGGTAGGAAAAGACTTATGATCTATTGAATAGACATTATTACTGGCCAAATTTGAGGAATGATGTGCAGAAGTTTGTAAAGAGATGCAAATCATGTCAATATGCCAAAGAAAGAAGCCAAAACACTAGATTGTATACCCCATTTCCAATCCCAGAAAGGCCTTGGGATTCGGTGAGTATGGATTTTGTTTTAGGACTACCAAGGACTCAAAAAGGTAATGATTCTATCTTTTTTATTGTAGATATATTTTCAAAAATGGATCATTTTATTCTTTGTGCTAAGACTAGTGATGCTAGCCATGTTTCCAATTTGTTCTTTAAAGAAGTGATAAGACTACATGGAATTCCAAAGAGTATTATTTCAGATTGAGATACTAGGTTCTTGGGACATTTCTGGAGAACCTTTTGGAAGAAGTTTTGCATAGAATTGTAGTTTATCTTAGAATATCACCCATAAGTTTATGGTCAACTGAAGTAATGCATAAAAGTTTGGGAAATATTCTACGCAGTTTGATTAGAAATCATCCTAAACATTGGGATCAAATTTTAGTGCAAGTTGAATACGCTTAAAATGATACTCCCAATAGAAGCACTGGGAAAATCCATTTCAATATTGTGTATGGGATGAACCCAATAGGTGTGCATGAGCTTAGAAATTTAAGAAGAACATAGCAAAGAAGTGCAATAGGAGAAGATTTTGCTACAACCATACGATAAATCCATGATTAGGTAAAGAAAAAACTACATGATAGCAATCTTAAATATAAGAGAAGAGCAGATTTAGCAAAAGGGAGCGTAATTTTGAAGTGGGAGATTTGGTACTGCACATTTGTAAAAGGAAAGATTCCCAAAGGGCGAGTACAACAAATCAAAATTTAAGAAGATAGAACCTTGTAGGATCTTGAAGAAAGTTTATACTAATGCCTATGAACTTGAATTGCCACCTGGAGTTGGAATTTAACCAATATTTAATGTAGCTAATTTATATAAGTATGAGCTTAAAACAGAGCAACCAACAAGTGATGAGCAGAAGCAACAGTCAATACAATGGGAAGCGCAGTTGAACCTTTGTAGCTTTAAAGGATTTTGGACAAGAGACTGATCAAGAAGACGAGGGACAAGGAATATTTTGAATACTTGGTGAAGTGGAAAAGCCTTATAGTTTCAAAGGCAACTCGGATCACTACCACACTCATACAAAAAAGTGGAAATTTTGTTGAAGAAATCATGGACAAGAGTCCATGAAATCTTTGTTCCTTGGGAGTATGATGCAATCACTTCTATAATTTCCATTGGCTGAGAGGTCAAAATCATTTATTAGAGGAGTTGGTTCCTCAATGAGTGGTTTGTTAGGAGAAGATTTATTTAGATTGTTGAAAATTTGTTATAGTTTATTTAATTTTCCCTAAATTGGTCCTTAGATCCTATATTCATGGATCTGGATCAAATTCCTCAATGTGATCTTATATTCTTTTGATTTAATAAAAATAGAGGAGAGGAATTGGAGTGAGAGTGGTGTGCGTAAGTTTTATTGATAACCAGTCCTTCTACAATCTTTACTTATGATCAATGCACAATCCCATTTGTAATAACATTGTATTTTTATTGATAGGGTTGAAAGGAATTATATGTATATACATCGGTTATCAGAGTAATTGCAGGAGGAGAGAAAAAGGGTTGTGAGAGAAGGCATGAGGAGGAGGAGCCAAGAGGAGCCGCCTAAAGCCAGAAGAGAGCCGAGAGGGGTAAAGCTTTGAACCCACAGATATATAACATAACTCGAGAATGCCCAACACTTAGTCAATTTCATTCTAGACGAAGTTTTTCATATAATGAGACTTGAAACCGTCAATCGACAAAAGTTGTAATAGAGATTACCTAGAGATTAGAGTGGCAAAGCAGAGCCCAAAAGCCTAGAAACTTGGAAGCCCAGAAACCTAGAAGCTTGGAAGCTTGTAAGTTTTACAAATCACATTAAAAAAAAATGGATGCTATGGATTGTCTATTGATGGGAGCTGCAAAAAATGAGAATTTTCCCATTGCCCAGAGTTGTGAAGCCCAGAGGTAATTTCAATTGAGAGTCATGAATTTCAGTGGGTCCTACAATGAAAAGGTGGTCTCTAGTACAAGTGGCTAACAGGTGGAAGTGGGCTAGCCCAGAGGTCTGAATGCCCCTGGTAATTGTGAATTGAAGTTTAAGAAGTGTCGAGCATCGGGATCGCGGGTATATGCGGTTGAACAGACATTGGAGAAATATATATATTATATATATTATATATAATATACAACCATTCTTCTATAGAGTTGGCCATGCCCTTCTAGCTCCTCCCACTGCGTTCATTCCCCGACTACTAGTAAGTCCTCCACTGTGAATTTAAGGGGGAATTATGTCCCAAAGGGATTGAAGGAAGTGTCAATTCGGGGAATAATTTTGTGATTATTGGGTGAAGGGGGGTTGATTCAGAGCAAATCTACATTAGATTTGCATCATTATTTAAAGAGGGAAATTAAATTGGCTTAGATCCATCTTAACTCCAGATCTACCAAACATCGAGAGGGATCAATCTCTTGATATGCAAACCTCTTTTAGAGTGAAAACAGATTTGATCCCTCTAGGATATTGGTAGTAATATAAAGAAGGTGAAAGGACAGGAAAAAATAAATTAATAAATTCGTTTAAATGAAGAGGAATATAATATTAAAATTTTAATCGAAATTAGCTATTACTATTATATATGTGTGTGGTGAAAAGGGAGAAAATGTAAATAATAACAATTAAATTAATAAATTGGTTTAAATGAAAAGAAAATTAGCCTTTTAAATTATTTTAAATGAAAAGAAAATTAGATTAGTAAATTGGCTTCAATAAAAATGAAAAATAAATTAGAATATACTATACTGGAGAGGAGAGGGATCAAGAAGAGAAACCTAAGAGCATAGTTGTTGAATGGCATGTTTCCATGACTGGCTTAACTTGTCACTATCTTCCTTATCTGTGATTTTCAATTTCAGTAGCTTCCCCACTCATACATTATCAACAATTTAATTCTTTCATTTAGACTAATTTATTAATCTTTTTATTATTTATTTCCTCTCCCCCTACCTTTACCTTATTTATATTACATCATCATTATTATTATTATTATTATTATTATGATTATACTAACAACTAATTTTAACCAAAAATATTATTATTATCATCACTTATGGTTAATTTTTGTCCTTAATTCAAGAATTTTTCATTCTCTCCTTAATCCTGTCATTTCTCTCTATATTTTCCTCAAAGCTTTCATGTCATTATTCAAAAATCTTATTTTGTTCTTCAGGATGGCAAGAGTGCCTACCTGAAACATTGAATGTTTTAACTTACTTGCACAATTCAATTCTAGAAGACTATCTACAATCATTATTTTTTATATTAAATAAAAAAAACACCACATCTCTTATTAACTAACCTTTTAATTTTATTTTTTAATTAACCATGCTGAATATGTAACTTATTTAAGTAATTTGGACAAGTTAAAGGATCAAAACTTATAGCTACCACTTTAACACCAAGAGTATACTCAACAACCTGCAAGCTAGATATACCAATAACTTATGACCTAGCAAAGACCGAGAAGTCTTGACCCCAAATGAGTGGACTTATCACATGGAGCATCTAAACTTCAAGTCTTATCACAATAGGCTAGCATGTCCATTTATGGGAATTAAAATCCAATAGTAAGGATAACAAATCATTTCTCCAACCACTTGAATTAAATTTAATTTAATTACGTCCCTTGAGGGATTAACTGGTATTTATATTAGTAGTTATTACTATCCTCCACTAAAAAAACCAAGAGAAAAGGGTGGAAATCCATGGGGGTATCAACACACCAATATTCTTACTTGGAAATCTTAATACCATATCATGGGAATTTTGATTTCTAAAATGGGCTTGTTAAGAAAAATAATAAAAATATAGTTAAAATAATAACATAATGAGAACAGCCAAGCAGAACCGCAGAAACAATCTCCACAAGTGCCCATGGAATCGCAATCGGAAAAGGCTTTCAACACAATGGACCTCAGTGGAACCAAAAGGCAACATATATCGGACACCTCGGACTCTGACAAGGAAAACCCTC
>APFE030826734.1:1761-25505 GCA_000404065.3 Pinus taeda | reverse complement strand
TTTTTTTGAATATATTTTTTTGTATTTGATTTTTTTTGTCATGTTTTATATTTTTATTTTTATGTTTTATTACCAACATTTTCAAAACATTATCCACACTTAATTCATTAGAAAATTTAAAGTGTAAAAAATAATCTAAACAAAAAGGGTTGATGCTCATCAACACTTTTCAAAATCAAGATGAAAATCACTAACAAAAAAAAATTGTTCACACTTGATACATAAAAAAATTTAAAGTGTCAAAAATAAACCCTTAAAAAAATGTGTTGATGTTGCATCAACACTTTTCAAAATCAGCATGAAAATCACTAACATTTAAAAAAATTGTTCATACTTCATACATAAAAAATTTTGAAGTCTCAAAAATATGCTAAAAATAGGGGTGTATTCTCAATCACCATTTTTCAAAATTGAGTGATTTTTTGCTACCTCAAAAAAACGGGTACTAGGTAATTTTCTCGTTTGGTCGGTAACTATGTTATGGTAGTAAGTTGTTGTTATATGCATTATGGTTGTACACATGATGCTTATGGTCATTTCTTTTAAGATCTTGATGTTATATATATCTTGCTAATATAGATTGGCCTATGCAAATGATTATGGCTATGATATTCAGGTATGAGTCAATATATTTGTGATATTGTGTCGTATTAATTTGGATTGACTTGTGAAGATGTGATAGCCTCCCTTGAGATACATTAAGGTATGATTTTGATTATGTTGTCTAATTGGTTGTTTGAATGTTTGATTAATCACATATGTGTCTATAATAATGCAAGAATGAATGATATTGCTTTAAGATAGTTGTACCAACACAATATGTGTTGAGACAACTAATATACACATGAGTGCAAGTGGGTGCTAGTTGTAGTATTATGACTATGATTTTAAGCTGATTGCAGATTATGACATGGTTGTTAGTCTTGGTAAAGGTTGATTTCAAATTAATAGACACAATGTCTTGATCTTTGGAACATGTGACTAACATGTGTAAATTGTTGTAGCGAAAACATGTTTGATATTAGCATGACAAGGTAATAGTTTATTTGTTTATATAACTAACATTGGGATGATGTCAAAGAACCGAATTCTTGGGATAATTGCAATGAGGAAAAAGGTAAAATAAAGGAATCACACGAGAATTCCTTCAGGTATGTTTGGAAACCACAATTCCATCAAATGAGTGCTTTGCATAATACATGAAATGTTCTTAACCTTGATTATGTCTAACATTATGTGGATATGTGTTATATTCCTGAACATGTATTTGACACGTATACCAACTGGTTTCTAGCTACGACTGGATTTGTCAAGGAATTGGAATCCCTTGAGAGATGATATATGTAAGTGTTCAATTATAGGGAAGTGTGCTTTGTACAACGGAAGGTAACTGACATTATACTATATTTATTTATGCATTGATAGTTATGTGTTTATGGCAGTACAATGTAGAGCATTGCATGGCAAAAGATACTACCATGAAATCTTGAAGAATTCTTATGTTGAATTTTCTCTTGGAAGCATTGGGAATCCATGGGGTTAAGTCATCATGGTGTTTGTTGCCAGTTTTGTGTTTTTGGTATTTTGTGGTTTATTTGCATTTGACTTGAATTTTTATTTATGTATGGTGCATGGCAATGCCAAATTTTTTGTGGTGTTGTATTGCTATTCGTTTTTCATGGTTTTCCCTTGTTTGTTTCTTTATTTTCCTTTTATGTTTTGAGGGTTTTGAGAATTCGGTGGGAAAAGTGGACAGTCAATGGAGCTTTGGAAGAGATGAATGAAACCCAATAGGTAATGTGAGACCTAGATGAAGCCTAGATGCATTAGTAAAGGGAATTTTAAGGCATGAATATGACATCCAGTTGGATTGGTTGGGTGCATTGGGACAAATTGATGATGGTAGGATAATCATGAGAAAAGGTAACATGAAAGGGAAAGTAAATGGAATTGAGGCGTTATATGCCTTTGCTATGTTCAGAAATGTTGTTCTCAATGTTGTGTAGGTTGTGCACGAATAAAGCGGATTCTCTTAGCCTTGACCTTACAATATCTAGTAATTTTGTTGTGATTATGCTTATGCTTATGTCTATATATGTATATATGTATATACGTATGATGTTGTCTAACATGGTAATTAAGGATTGTTATTTTTTTATGCTAATTCTTATATGCATACATGTATGTGTGTAGGTATGTATGACATTGTCTGAGAGGCTCATTAGGGATCATACTTGTGGAGGAATGATTGCTTATGTAGGAGAATGGCATGAACAGGTTCTTGGTTTCATGAGGAATCAAATGGGAAGAGTAGCCCTAATAGATATATAAGGTTAGTATCATGTGGATATGAATTTGTATTATGTTCTTATATTATCTCTATGTTTATGTTATGGACAATTAATGTTTAGGGATACATCAATGGAATGAAAGCAGTGTGATCTGCAGCATGCTAGGACATGCATGGATAATGGAAAGACACTAGAAGTAAGGTTACCTACTAGAGACAGCGTGGTCTCTAGATGTGTAGTATTACTCTTATGTATATGTAGTACATGTTGTAGCTATGGTGTTGTGTACATGTGGTATTGTACACATGATTGTGCAGGCGGTACTATGTACATATGGTGTTGTGTGCATGTTACATATGTGGTGTTGTGTACATATGGTGTTGTGTACATGTTGTATATGTGGCATTATGTACATATGGTGTTGTGTGCATGTTATATTTGCAATGTTGTGTACATGTGGTGTTGTGTACGCATCGTGGAAGTGGTCTTATGTGTAGGTGTTGTTGTGTACACATTGTGCAAGCGGCATTGTGCATATGTGGTGTTGTGTACATGTTGTGCATGTGGTGTTGTGTACATGTGGTGTTATGCACACATTGCTCAAATGGTGTTGTGTACATGTGGTATTGTTTATATGTGTGAACTTAAGGTTAAGTTCATGTTGTGTTGTGCATAGGTGATATTGTGTTATGGGTATTATGTAGTTGTTATGTCTCTACATACGTATCCATTTTTTTGTACTCCGTGTACATATATATATTGTGTTGTACACCAACTGTAGGTGTATGTGTTTTGTTGTACACTAGGTGTAGGTTTGTGTGTGTGGTGTTGTACACCAGGTGTAGGTGTCCGTTTCGTGTTGTACATCAAGTGTAGGTGTATGTGTTGCGTTTTAAATTGTGTATGTGTATGAATTGTACAATGTAATGGGAATGTTTGGGCCTTTGTTGTTTCTATTAAGGGTTGAGGAGGTTTAGTCTATGGATGCCCTTGTTGTTGATATTGAGGGTTGAGGCAGTTTAGTCTCACGATACCCTTGTGGCTGATATTGAGGGAGGAGGTGGTTTAGTCTCTAAATTCCCTTATTGTTGAGAAGAGAAGGCATTGGTTACTTTCCTGGTTTGGAAAACTAATGCATTGTGTATACACAGTTAAAGAGAAGAGAAGGAATTGGGTGCTTATCGGGTTTGGAAACTAATTCAGTGTGTGTAGCAAAAGGACAAAGAAAAAAGTCGTAATCAAAGAATTATTTGAAAGATAAGTATAAGTATTTTATTTAATTTTTAATTATGTATTTTATCTATGATTTTG
The DNA here is from genome assembly GCA_000404065.3 of Pinus taeda. Taxonomy (NCBI): domain Eukaryota; kingdom Viridiplantae; phylum Streptophyta; class Pinopsida; order Pinales; family Pinaceae; genus Pinus; species Pinus taeda. The sequence continues at coordinate 21,903 of APFE030826734.1, read as the reverse complement.
ATTTATGATGGTTTTGTTTTGAAATAACCGAATGTGATATGTTTATACATGATGATTTTATCAAAGAGATAGTTTGACTTGTTGTGACAAGAGGTAAACAAAATTCTAAGAGTACCCTATTGATGAGACACCAATGAGGTATGAATTGAATTAATTTCAATTCCTTTTTAGTCTAATGACAATTGTGTGCTTGGTAAAAGAAAGAAGGGAAATTCTTAGTTAGTGTGGTTGGAACTGGCTGCAAGAATGTTAGCAACAACAACAAATGGAATTTGAGCATACAATAATATGTTGGCAAAGAATTCAAGAGCAAGGCCATTGTGAAACACTGGTCCCTAATAGTGTCCATTGATTTCCATGATAAACATGATATGACTGGAATGATGGTTTTGAAGTAGGAATATACCTTGTTTTTTGGACCTTCTGATGTGAGGAGACCTTGCAAAGGGATGGATAAGTTGAAAAAGTAGATGTCAAGAAACATGGAAGTTGAGTGACTACACATAAGGGGGTGATCGGATTTCTCGGGGGACTGTGTATAAGAGAAGGGAAGGCAGAGGAATAAATTTGTTTTGGTCATTAGCATTGTGAGATGGAATCATAAGCACATTGGGAGTGTGCCCTGGAACAATGAGTTGGTAATTGTTCACTAAGGGAACAGGTAGCTGAAGGATCGTAACGCTCAACATTCGATATAGGTTTGACTTGGTAGTGGATTTTGGACTTCCTAGAATGGAGGTGAGTCTTGGTATTACTTTGAACATGGGGGTGTGAGCCTCTAGATTCCCTTATTGCAGATGCATGCATCATATCATTTTATTTACTGGCTAGAGAAAACGTGCCTATGTATATATGTGTATTTTATTGTGAATATTGTATTGAGCTAGATTTATAAAGCTCCATATATAGTATGTTTATTTTCTGATTGAAGAAAATGTGCATAAGTATATGTGGTTGTTATTGTAAATAACGTAATAAGTTGTGTTATCAATCTCCATTAAATGGTATGATTTTCATGTCTTTAGTAGTCATCACTGTAAATACTGCATCGAGTTGAGTTATAAAACTCCATGGGAATATGTTTCAGTCTTTAACAATTTGTTGGTCAAAGGTGTCATAGAACACCAAGGATTGTGTTACCCTAAGGGGGAGGGGTTTGTAACAGCCTCGGGTTAAATTTCATGTAATAAATTTAATAAAGGTAAAATATGATCAAAGTCATGGGACACATATTCCAAGTTTATTATTGGGAAAAACATCCTAGTGGGTGCCACTTTTTGTTTATTATGGCTAAGGAAATTGGGAAAGGAATTGGCAAAGGGAAATAGCCACTAATTAGCATTTGTTTATGAAAAATAAAGGAAAATAGGAGAAAAGGGAGATGAAAGGTCACAGATTTGCATTAAAGGGAAATTTAAAGAAAAATAGAGGAAAATGAAGAAAATAGAGGCCTTAATGATAAAAAGGCTTCTCAGGAGCACTTCATGGTTTTCACTATTTTAACTTTTCTAATTTCAATTTTGAGAGCTCTCCCTACTCTCTCATACTATTGCACACTTAGAGCATCCATGGAGCATTTTAGAATTGGACAAAGCAAGAAAAGGAAGGAAATAGAAGGACAAGGGGAGCAAAGGACAAGAAAGGAAGGTTGGATCAAGCAACTTTAGTAGGAAGACTTGCAGGTAATAGGTTGCATGTGTGATTTCTTAGTTGGTCTGTCAATGCATGGAACATGAATTTTTGTATTTTATTCTCTCATTGTCATTGGCATGGGTTTTTTAGAGTGTGACAACAATTTCAACCTTGCATTTCCATTTCTGTATAGCCACAATGTGATGGGGAGTTTTTATTTGTTGAGCTATGGATTAACAAAAGGTTTTGGAACCAGGTGAGGTGGTGTCACGAAAATTCCCAAGGGTTGGGGGTGGAGGTGGTTTAATCCTTGAGAAACCCATGACAGGTGGGTGGAGAGAGTAAAATTCCTCAAGGTATTGGTGCAGAAACTTTGAGGCATCTAAGCTTGTTTTTGGGATTATTGATCTCTTGACCAATTTTGGCGGGATCGTGGTAGCCTGAGGGTGGAGGTGGTTTAATCTCTGGGAAGCCTTGTTTGTTTATGTATTGGTCTGCTCATGTGATATATTGACCAGTTTTTGTGGGATTACAATATCTTGAGGTTGTAGGTGTTTTAATCTCTTGGAAGCCCTTGTCTTTTATGTCTGGAGATCCCATAATCATGCTTGAAATATGGCACTGGGGTGATTGGATAAAAGTAATATTTGGTTCAACTCAATCTATGGTCAAGTGGTATGTGGAAGTCCCTGACTTGGTTGGATTTTTCATAAATTAATATGAGTTATTTTCCTTTTTTTTTTAACATTTCTACCATTTATTATGGTGATTTGATGGTTGTGATGCCATGGTTATTAATATGGTTATGTGACGGTTATAAGCATGGATTATCAAGGTACTTTAGCTATGTCTTGTTCATGATTTGATAAGTATTTGATGGTGATTTACACTAGTTTTTTAACTGTATATATGGATTCAACAACCTGAAAAATGCCTAGGGCACTTTGATTGTGTAGGGGTTAGCCATCAAGCTTGTGATTTCAATAAATTCCTGCTGGATTTTAGAGAAAATAAGCTGGAAAAAGACACTAGAAAAGCTTCCAAAAATTTCACTAAAGACAACTTGATTTATGAATACTGTTAAGAATATTCTTAATATATTAATAATTATTGATAATTAAATTAAAATTCTAAAATTTGTATTAAAACATAAACAAACCTATCAACATAAAATAACAATATTATCAAATAATATTTGAATTTATTATAATATTTCCATTTTTTTTAATATATTTCTTTTATTTTAAAAATGTCCATAATAATAATAATACTAATATACTCTATATATTTTAATTTCAAATATTACAATTTTTACAATCCTAGTATGGTAGAAAGGTGTCACATAAAGTAATGCAATGTAAACAATTTGGACTATGTCAAAATAAAATAAAATAAATAATTATTATTGTGTGAGAGATGCTCTACAACAGAGTATAGGGTAGTTTTGTAGGCGTCTCATGTTAGATGTTAGATGTAGATGTGTAGGTGTTAGATGTGTAGGCATTAGATGTGAGATGTGTCGAAGTTAAATATGTGAATATTTTTTAAATGTCGGGGTCATAACTATATATATGTTATATTATATTATCTTATGTATGGATGGAAGTTTTTGCACTCTAATATTTCTTAAGCCATGGTTTTATCTATGATATTATTTTGTAATGGTCAAATTAAATTAAAAAATTAATATTTAAAAAAGATATAAAATAAAAAAGTAATAGTTAATAATTAAAATAAAATTGAGATAAAATAGTAAATTTACATGGAGATTTGTGGGCTCTAGGTTTTATCAACTCATGGTCTTTCCGATGGTATTCTTCTCTAATGTAGCATGTTTAAAGGTATTCTTTGCTAATGTGAGACATTCATTGTGATAAAATATTTTAGCTAGATCAGAATCAATCCTAATTTCCACAACAAATATCATAGCCTTTAGAAATTTCCATATCCAATTTCACAAAGGAAACCACTCAATAAAATCAACTACATGAATACTTTATAGCTTTGTGGATGCAAGTCTTCCACGTATAATTTGGAAAAAAAAACCCCTTCAACGATTAGATTTGTGTAGGTTTTGTATGTTATTCATTTCATTTATAAGTTTGAAACTTCACACTTGATTGTTTAAAAGATTGAATGATGGCATCAAATATAAATGAAATGAAGGATAATTAATATCCTCAACTCCTCCAAAGACAAATATATATATTCTTATTGGGTTTTATGATATAACAGAGGAGCTTAGTAGGTTTTATGGTCTAACAATAGAGCTTCAAGTAGAATGCCTTAACTACCAAGCTTAACAACCTAGATCCATCTTACCTCTAGATCTATTAAGCGATGAGATGAATCAAATCTCTCGAGGTGCAAATATTTCCTCAAGTTTAGCACTTAAAAAGAGGTTTGCACAATAAGGGATTTGATGTCTCTCGGGGCTTAATAGTTGGTTTATAGTAGAGATGAGTAATGTAACATAATGTAAAGTCAAAAATAAAATTAAAATAAATTTGTATTATTATTATAAAAATAAAATAAACTAGTACTACTATTATTATTATTTCTTTGGTAGTTAACTTAAAGTTGACTTGCTCAAGTTAGAGTTGGTTTGTTATGTAAGAATTTTGATTCAACCCGAAAACCCATGGTTTTTCCTATGGTATTATTCTCTAATGGATCTTATTTAAGGTAATAAATTCCAATTAATTTTCCACCAATAAAGATAACATTTTTTTCTTGTGCCAAATTTGACATTTGAATCTTTTTGAGTGAGGGGTATATATCCATAGAAGATTCATCAAGAAACTCTAATTAGGACCTTCACTTATGAATATGGGTTAAAGTCCATGCACAACACCAAAAAACATGGGAAATACATTGAGTGCTTTTATGTTAATAATATTTTTCCAAATGCATGAGAAAAATACTAGATAAACATGATCACTCTTTCGCCAATATTTACCACCAAGATCGTAATTTTATAAACATCTTAGACAAATAAAAAAATATGGCTTAATGAGATGGTTACTGGTTTTTGTTATATTCTCTCTTAAATATTGTGTATATAATAATTATGAAAATGTAAAAAATAGAAAAAAATATATTTTAATAAGGATTTAGTTTTAATCGCTTGACATCTTTGATTAATAATGAAAAGAAGTATCACAAGCCAATGTAAATAGCCTTAGAGAATGCCATTGAATTGAGATTCAACCATATTCTAACAAGATTTTTGCAAAGGAACATTCCCATAAAATATGCTTCGTTTTCTTAATCCCAAAAATAACAAAGTCCATCAATAAAACCTTATTTGATAAATAAAATTTATGCCTTCCTCTCTTCCTAGTAAATGAGAGATCAATGCATCTTCATTGGTCTCAGATTTAATTTAAAGAAGAAACATGGGTTATTTTCTCTTAAGTATTTTCCCTTTATGGGATTGTGTTTGAAGCCACATTGAGAGAAATACCTAGACAAACATGATCGCTCTTTTAGGCATTTTCATTGGTCTTTGATCTAATTTAAAGAAGAAACATTGGTTATTTTCTCTTTAGTATTTTCCCTTTGTGGGATTGTGTTTGAAGCCACATTGAGAGACATACCTAGACGAACATGATCACTCTTTTAGGAGTGTTTACCACCCAGACTGTAATTTTACAAATATCTTAGAAAATAAAAAAAGTTGGTTTAATAAGATGTATATGTGGAAACTATTGTCATGAATATTGCAAATAATTGCTATATAATTTTGGAGTATCATATTTATTTTCCTTCGGTACAAAAAATAAATGTGTTTTTTTGCTTTTAAATCCAACATAGATCCATACTTCATATATATAAGCCCCCAAAAGACTCGAATTTCTTGAGCTGCAACAAATTTTTTGAGTGCAAAATTTGAGACATTTACACGTAGAGAAACTTGATCGCTCAACTAAAATTAAAAATAGAGCTACATTGGTTTTAAGAATTTTACATTCTCCAAAATTTATACTTCTTAAATTTAATTATTATAAAATTTAATAATTGTAATTTTTAAATATACTACATCATTGTTTATAGGTTTAATGTAGCTAAATTTAAAATGGATTAATAGTAATATATATATATATATATGAACCTGAAATGTTAGATTTGAATATGAGACCCCGAAATCAAAGACATTTTATATATAATAATTCTTATTTTCTTAGTTTTTGATGTTATCTTATCAGTTCCTTTTATTCCAAATAAAGATTAATTTCTGATATCGTATTTTGGGATGAATGACCTTGACCATTTTTATTCTTTTCTACTTCCTTTAGAACTGGGCGGAAAACGTGGGTTTACATCTATATACCAATAGGTTTGAAATTATTGACCGCTAATCCCATTAAGTATAATTCTGTGAGGATCCGCATGAGTTTGCGATGTCATGTAGACAATTTGAAACCTGGCATTCAATATCCACACAATGCATTGCCACCAAAGGTATCAATTGCAACATTAATTTGCAGTTCAATTATTCCGACATTTTGTTAAAAATTGAAACGATGGTAGAAGTTCTGATGTAACCAGTGGAAGCTAATTTCTTTGAATAGAAGACATGTAGATTTACATATGTGTAGAACGGGCGCACTCTATCAAGAAAGGGAGACATCAGATATTTTCAGCTGCTTACAGACAGATACTATCAAATTTGTGTAGAAGAAGGATATCAAAAGTTTTCACCTGCATAGACATACATACTCTCAAATTTATCTAGGAGGATATCAAGTGTTTATTGAATTTGTGTTGAAGAAGGATATCAGAAGTTTTCACCTGCATAGACATACATACTCTCAAATTTATCTAGAAGGATATCAAATGTTTATTGCATGCATGCATACATACATACAGATAGACTCATACTTGTCTATTGCAAATAGTTCTTTTTTATTTATTTGCAGAATGGCTGCCATAATTCGAGAGGATCTATATAGTCTAGAACAGACAGGCTCGAGCTCGTGTCCATCATGTCTTCACTTTCTTGTGGTAGTACGCAAGAAAAATTGGGATCTGAAACTTCATGATATCCTGTTTCATGATATCCTGTAATGTTGGCGATCTGTGCCTGAGCAAAAGCCAATTGGGATTGCAGCTCTGCTACTTGATTCTGGAGTTCATGGATTTTGCCTACACAGCCATGGACTGGATCTCGAATCCTTTCACTTGCCTCGTACACCATACTGCTTACTGCATCACCTCTCTGGTCGGCCGGAAGATCCTGTAACAACAAAACCGATTACAGAAGGAGCCAAAGGAGCCAATACATCATGATCAGTTGATTTTGGAATGATAGGTTGATAAAATAATTTAGTTGTTCTAGTTCTTAGTATGTAACTTATCCAAAGGCCATGAGTCAAATCTCCTTGACATCTTTGAACTTAAAAACCTTGGAATTAGACCTAACTAGTTTAACAGTCAAATTAATCTATCGGTAGACAGTGAACACATTTAAAAAAAATGCATAAAAATAATGGAACAAACCTGTAGTAATTTGATGACATGCCCATTTCCGAAGACTTTGTGTACCACGAGGAATTTCTGGGGATTGTTTTGGGGAAAATAAGGTGCAAGCACGCAGTTCTCTGAGCATTTTTTCCTTTGGATCTTGCAACCAGCGCACGGAGACTTTTGTGACTTGTAAGCAGTGGCTTCACTCATCTGCAACAGAATTCGATACAAAAGCAAATATGTTGCGTTATAACATCTGTCTTGGTATTGCTTTCTGTTCACAGAGTACATCTTGTTAGGAATACACATGCTTACCTTTCCGTTGCTGTGTTTACTTCACAGTTTTCTGTAAAGTCGTAAACCACTGAGGAAGTAATTATAGGAGACTGAAAAGTATCATGAGCTAGAACCAATGTAGAGGGGTAGGTAGATCCAACAATGGACGTCATTTCGCTGATGCAAGAAATTAGTGATGTAATCTTCTTCTGGAATTTCAATTTCAACCTGAAAAGCGACGCTCTGCAATCTGTACGGTACGAAAATTGGTCAGTTTGAATGAGGGACAAGACACGGGCAAAACGCGTATCGGCAAAACGCGTAGTGCTGTATATGTAACATGGCTTGTATTAAAAACGTTTGTTTTTATTTGATATTTAGTTAATTATTAAAAATTCTATGGCTGAATTTTGGAAAAAGTTAAAATCTCTAAATAATTATATCAGTAAATATGTCTGACAGGCGTAATTGGACATCATATTTAATCATTTGTATTGACAATTTTAAATAAATGTAAAAAGATAATTATGAATTAATAAATGTCAAATAATTACAATATATTCTTATTTTTCATTTATGATTATATTAGGTATATGCATTTTCATTACGTATTTAGTAAGAGTAAAGAGGAATTTATACAAGTACAGATACATTTTAATTACAGATAGATAAATCTCTTGAGTTGAATTTTTTTAGAATGTAAGTCTAGTATGATGTGTAACTCCCTCATCAAAGTTGAAATTTTGCTTAGCGAAAATAAAAAATTTAAAAATTCTAAAAATAAAAAAATAACTATACAAAACATTTAAATAATGTCTAATCATAAAAAAAATTGCATATATATTTCAATTTCTTTATATAAATGTATAAATATTTTATTTACCATCCTAGATCCATTTTAACTCTGAATTTACTAACCTAGATCCATCTTAACTCTGATCTATCGAGCCTCGACAAGGATCAAATCTCTCAAGGTTTTCGAGAATGATCAAATCTCTCAAGGTGAAAACCTTTTTTTCTAAGTGCAAAACTTGAAGAAAGGTTTGCCCCTCAAATCTCTCAAGGTGCAAACCTTTTTTCTGGGTGCAAAACATGAAGAAAGGTTTGCACCTTGAGAGATTTGATCCCTCTTGGAGCTTGATATATTTCGAGTTAATATATCTCGAGTCAAGATGGATCTAGGTTGGTTTAATTATTAATTTCATTTTTTAGTTTAATTTTCATTTTTACATAAATTTACTAAGTCACAATGGCATAAGGCTATCTGGGATATGAATCATGCCTGGATATTCAGATCAGAGGAAAACGACAGCATGGTCTGGCAGGATAAAAGAGGCAAGACCATTGTTTTGGTCAGAGACATATATCTCTCATTAATTGAAGATCAACATTTGTTTTCCCGGAAAATATTTCCAAATATTTTCTGGAAAGCCGACTATCCATTAAAAATTACACTTTTTTCCTGGTTAGTATTTCATGATAAAAACCTCACTTGGCCAAATCTTCAAAAAAGGAACTGGCACGGCCTAGCTATCTGCTCAATTTGTCTATCCAGAATAGAAGATAATATGCACATGTTTCTTAACTGCCCCTCTCACACAGAACATATGGAAGCAGCTGGCTACACACTTTGGATTTACTGTCATTCCTCATTCCTCCATTATGGATGCTTTTCAATGGTGGGGTGCCCAGAAAATCGTTTGGCAGCCCATCCCACTCATTGTATGCTGGTTTGTTTGGAAATGGCGAAACAGAAAACTCTTTCAAAATTGCAGGGATGATTTCAAGCACTTAATTGACAAAATCATCCTGTTTTATCTCTCAATCCTCCCATATATCCCCCAGCATTTGAAACCACATGCTATTGCTGACGTCCTTCCTCAGCAAACCTTCCAGAGAGCCTATTTTGACGGAGTTGTAAAAGATGGACGATGTGCTTGTGGTTTTTATATATGCATTGCTGAGGACCAGCGCAATATTCTATCTACTGGAACGGAGGCCATGGGTCTAACAACAAAGCTGAGGCCATGGCTCTACATGGTCTTCTCATCTTCTGCTCTTTTTTGGATACTGGTCCTATTCAAATCTGCGGGGACTCCAAGATCATCATTGAGGATGTTTCCAGAAAACAGTCTATAAAAAATGAAAATCTTATTGGATAGCTTCACAGGATTTCAACATTGTTGAAGCCCTCACTCTTTCCTATCTCTCATATCTAAGCGTTCTCAAAACGAGGTGGTGGATGAGCTGTCAAAGAAAGGCTTGCAATCACAATGCGGTGTGTGGCACCTGAACATCATGGTAGAATCCAACACATACTTTATTCATCCTTTCTCTAGATTGGACATATAGATCCGTAAATATTCTGGTATGTTTCATGATCCCTTTCACTATATTATATCATATCACCAGGTACTATGTTTTTTTGACTTAATACCTCTCTGCATTAGAATCATCTTTTTCATACAATCTTCTTTTTTGATCTATCAACATACATACGGGCAATGAATCTGATAGAATGAATCTGTTAAGATGTGTAACTTCATCTATTTCTCTTCTAGCCGAAAATATTGGGCATTTTCTCCATAATGTATATGTTGTCCCACTATTTTTAATATAATCAATATACAACTTTTTCTTCTAGAAAAAACTATTTGAGATGAATAAATTAATTATTTAATTTAATTTATATTTGTTAAATTTATAAAATTTGCAATCAAATTACTACTAAATAAAATTTACTAACCTTCTCTTATATTTGATATTGTTGCTAGTAAAATAAACGTTTTCATCTTCATCAATGATTCGATGTCAAGATCGTTGGTGAATCTGAGAGGGACTCCACAGATTTAGTGGTTTTTCAATGGTTTTACTCTAAATTTGAGTGCTCCACTATCCTTTATGCAAGAATAATTTGAGTCGAAGATGGCTTGAAAGCTAAATGTGTCCCTTTTTTAAATCTTTCTCGTTATTAACTTAACATAATTAACAAGTTTCTATAGAGAGTTTAGGTGAAAATTTTGGTACTTTTGGATTTTAGGTCTATGACTTCTCTAATTGCTAAAGGGGATAACTAATAGGAGATGCAAGAGCATGTCACATTGCGTGCTTTCTAAAAAGATGCAAATTAAATGTTGGGGGTTTCCGTGTGCATACAATTTAGGGGATAACCAATAGGAAATGCAAGAGCATGTGACATTGCATGCTTTATTAAATGTCAGTCGTACGGCCACATAATCAACTCTTAAAAGCCAAGAAAGGTAACTCTCCCTTACAGTTTTTAATCCCGTGGCAAATAAATTGGCCTTAAAAACGTTTTTGAAAAAATTTTAAACCTCAAAATTAGGCTTTCCATGGTTACAACCAAGTCACTAAAAATGGGCATAACCTCAAAATTTTCGGTTTTCCATGGTTACAACCAGGTCACTAAAAATGGGCATCCACACATTCAAACAGTCAAATATAGGGAAAATGACCTATGACAAGCGAAATTCCGCTCAAATTCCATCCTTGGTTGTAACGTCAAGCGTACGCCATCGAGGTTAGGCAATGACCAACGGTACGGCTGTAGGAGTAGTGTTCACAGTTGAACACGTCATAGCCAATCAAGAGGCTTCTAACACGTCAGAGAAGTGATACGCTAAAATTACACCTCAAAAGGAAATTTTGATTTTGATTTTTAAGAGTTTAAAAAATATATATATTATTTTAAAATTCCCTATCAAGGGCTGTGGGTTGACCAAACATTTCTGAAAATTTAAAATAATCATCATCAATCTGTTGAAAGTTTTGACCATATAGATTCTATAAGCTAATACACAGCCAGTGCCATGTTTTTTTTAACAACATGGTGAATTGGTAACTACCAGTCCTAATCTATGGGATACCTAGGGTCAATCAATCCTGGACGGTGCCACTATAACACCAAGAGTACATCCAACTGCCTGCAAGTCGATATACTAAAATCTTATGATTTTAAGAAAGCAAGACTCTAAGAAGCGCTGTTGGTTCACCAAACATTTCTGAAAATTTAAATTAATCATGATCAATCTGTTGGTCCACTTTCTTATCTTACAGTGTTTGACGGTATAGACTCTACAAGCTAATACACAGGGGGTTGGATGTTTTTTTTTAACCACATGATGAATTGGTAACTGCCAGTCCTAATTTATGGGACATCCAGGATCCGTCCTCGTAGTTACCACTATAACACCAAGAGTACATCAAACTACCTAAGTTGATATACTAAGACCTTATGGTTTTAGCAAAGCAAGACTCCCCTGCTGCCAAGGTGGGGGTGGGGAATCTGCTTGCTTCTCGAGCATCCACCACAGCAGGCCAGTGTATTCAATGAGATTTGAACTACGGTATCCTAAGCTTTGCCCAAATAAATTTACAGTCAAACCACACATCACTGCACATGCTGTCCGATATTGCTACCCAATAAATAAAAATTTAAATTAGCCAAGTTCAATCTGTTGGGCCACCTTGTTCTCTGACGGCTTTGATGTATAGATACAGGCTACTACCCCGGCGGCGGGATGTTGTAGCAATAAATAAAAGTAACTGACCATGAAGGTTGTTGCGTTGCCACTGGGTAGTGATGGGTTGTTTTGCCTCCAATTTTTGGCTCCTCTAGCGTTCCTTTAACGCATCATTAAAGTAGTTATGCACATTGAATTTCTGCTAACTGGTCTTCATTTTACCTTCTGGTAATTCCTTTTGCCAATAAGTTAGTGACAAAATTCTCTAAAAGTTGTGATAGGAGGGAACAGTGGAATTCAAGGGGAACCACTCACTCACTTGACCAGTGGGAGAGATCCAAAAATAGGTCGAGCGGAAAAGGTAAAATTACAGTGATTCACCTGTGTGAGTGAGAAACAAAATTTCTTTTTTCGCTCTCATAATATCGAAGTGATGAAGGGGGAGCTCTCTCTTTTGCTCCCATAATCACAAGTGATGAAGGGGAGCTCTTTCTCTTTCTCCTCTGAGCATCATATCCTTCCTCTACAACCAGGAAACAAATCCTGTATTATTAGGATTGTTCCAATCCCACCTTGGGAACTAACTAAATAAAAAGTTCAAAATAATTTTGGGGAAGCAAGCGCTAGAGTATATCAGCGTTAACTAGAAGAACGAGTCAAGATAATAGCCTAGTAGAAGTACGAGTAAATTTTCAGAAAAAAATTGAATAAATGCTGTCAAATCTATATTCTTGGTTGTTTCTGGCTTGTATTTTTTATTAATTTTTAATGAGTGAGTGACCTGTTTCCTTGGATTTTCTGAGAGCTTCCCCATTCTGTGGTAATTTCCTTATGTTGCGTCTGACTAATCGATCATTTTGAAATTAATGATGTTTGTTTATTTTGGTTTTCTGGAGGCTGGTGCGCATCTCCCCTAGTTACTGCTTTAATGTACAACCTTTTAATAAATCTCCTGCTCGTGTTCTTCAACTTTAGAGTAATTATGGACGCCAATTCAGTTTATCTTGCCATCGGGGGTTTGGGATCATCACAATATTGGGTTTCAAAATCCCTGCGAAAGGAAGAAAGCTCCGACCGAGTCAGTGTGAGCACATTGACAATTACTTTCTTTGGGGATTACAGAGTTATGTAAGTATAAAATACGTTTTTAGAAAGGTTCTCTGGGTTCACCTTCTAGGGATTGAGTTTTCTTTTCAAAATATTTAAATTACAGATGAGGCACCTTCTGAAATTTAAGAATAAAACCTTTAACATGTCTTGAAATTTAAGAATGAAACCTTAAATGCAATTGATAAAACATTCAGAAAAATAGATGATTGAGATTGTTCCTTATCTTTATTATCAGACTTGCACTGGTAGGTAATTAAAATTTGGCCGTAATTATGTTGTGGAGAGAAATTGTACAATTCTATTATAAAGGCTATTCATTTATCTTTGACAGTCTTAACTAGTTTTTAAAATGTTAAATTTTAAAAAGTTTTTAATTTTTATTGAAATCACTTATGAATTCTTGGTGCCAATTAACTTAGTTTTTAAAATATGAAATATATGTGTAGTATTTAAATTTTGGATATTAACATTTTATTTTATATTTTTCATTAAATTATTGTAAGTATTTTACATTTGGATTCATTTATTTATTTATTTTAAATATATATTTGACTAAATATTATAATATTTTTTCAAATTTCTGTAAAATACTATTACAGAGATTGTATATGTGGCATAATATTATGTATTCATTGAATTTCGGTAATAATTTTTATGTCTTAATTTGGTGACAAGAAGATAGTAGTTGTTTACTTTTTATAAAATTTATAAGTATCACTTCACTTACAGATTCTCATTCTCATGTACATCTCAAAATATCATTAAAAAAATAAAATAAAAATACATCAATAAATATTCATATGATTCAAAAAAAATTCTTATACCCAAGGGTTAAAAAAAAAATTTGTGTTGCTAGATGTGAGTGTGGGGAGGAATTTGTTATTGTATTTTCTAAAAAATTGGAGAGAAAATATAATTGCGAATTCTTGCAATTCATTTTAGGCAATTAATGAAATTTTGAAAGTTCCCATAGCAATAAATAGAGGAGATTCATGTGAGGTAGAATCTGAAATAATAATTTATGAAAAAAATTCCAGTTTAACTGTTTGAAACATAACCAATATTTGTAGAGAAAGTTACGAAAAATGTTAGAGGAAGCTTAACAATTCCACTGGCTCCTCCTAGAGAGGGGCTCTTTTGTGGGGCTCTTTTGTGTTGGTAGATACTAATAATAATAATTTATTATAACGTCTAGCTGCTATTATCATTATAACATCTAGCTTCTATGTTAATAGTTCAGTTTAATTTAATTTTTAATTTAATAGTAATAGTTGAATTTAATTTTTAATTTTTAGGATTACTAACCTTAATAAAGTTTAATTTATAATAATATTAAGTTTTCATTTTCCATTTTTAATAATATTTATTAATTTATTTTATTTTTAACAATAAATTAAAATTTGTAAAATTTGTAGTCTATTAAATTAATATAAAATTATATTAAATTTTATTTTTAATAATAAAGATTTAAATTTCCAAAAATAATAGCAATTAAATGAATTTAAAAAAGAAAGATAAATGTTTTTAATAATAATAACAATATTGAATAATAATTAATTGGCAATATTAATTTTAATTTACCAAATTTAATATTAAAAATTAATTTTAAACTTAAAACTAACTTATTATTCATATTAATAATTAATCTAGTTTTAATTTTATTTTATTTTATTTTTATCAATGATGAAGTTAATTTAAGAATAAAGTTTAAATTTTTAATGATAAAGTTAATTAATTTATTTATTTTTATTTATTTTAAGTTTGGTGGGACTATATTTTCATCTTGTCCAATATATTATCTTTATTGGGGTGGAGAATTGAACCAATGGCTTCACATCAAGGAGTGCCAAGGAGTGCCTTAAGAGAGCACACCATCATATATTCAACACCCCATAGGCTTTACTTTTTAACTTTTAAATAATTATTATTAATTTAGTTTATTTTTTTAATAATAAATTTAAAAATTGACAATTTTGAAATTAGTAGTAATTAAATTAAATAAATAATTACTCATTATTTACTTTGTCAAAGATTTGTTTAATTATTAATTATTATCATGGTCGACCATGTTTATTTTAGGGTTTATAATATTTAACTTAGGGTTTATATACCTTGGTTTTATAATATTAATCACTTGGGTTTAATATTATTCCCTTGGGATTTTAGTATTAATCCATTGGGTTTATTATTCCCTTGGGTTTATAATATCAATCCCTTGGGTTTATTAATCTAGAGGTTCGTATTCCTAGGGTATAATATTATCCATAGGGTTTATAATATTATTCCTAGGGTTTAATATAAATCCTTTGGGTTTATAATCATGGTCCACCATGGTATAATGTCACATTGTGACAAAGGTTGTCTCAATATGAAAATCGACCATGGTTAACCATCATCAACCATCGTCAACCATCATCAAGCATGACTAATGATGGTCAACCATGGTCAAACATCACATTCTCATAAAAATTGTCTCAATATGAAAATCAACGATGGTCCAATGTTGAATTGTGAAAAATATTGCCTCAATATGAAAATCAATCATGGTCAACCAGGTTAATAACCATGGTGACATTGTGAAAAAGATTGTGTCATGGTCCAACGTCACAATGTGACAAGGAAGGTCAACCATGGTCAATCATGGTCCAACATTGCATTATGACAAATATTATCTTAATATGAAAGTCAACCATGGTGACATTGTGAAAAAGATTGTCTCATGGCCCAACGTCACAATGTGACAAGTAAGGTCCAACATCTCATTTCAACTTCATGGTGGATCGAGCGGGGTTGAATTTTAAATGAACGAGAAAATTAATCATGGTTAATCATGTTCATCAATGGTTGACCATGGTTAACCATGGTCCAACATCGCATTATGATAAAGATTGTCTCAATATGAAAATAAATGTTGGTCGACCATAGTCCAATGTTAAATAATGAAAATATTATCTCAATATGAAAATCGATCTTGGTCAACCATGGTCAATAACCATGGTCAAATTGTGACAAAGATTGTCTCATGGTCCAAAGTCACATTCTGACAAGCAAGACCAACCATGGTCAACCATGGCCCAACATCCATGATTGACCATGGTTTATAATACCTTAGGCTTATAGTATTAATCCCTTGCATTTATAATCTCTTGGGTTTTTAGTATTAATCCGTTGGATTTATTAGTCCATTAGATTTATAGTATCAACCATGGTCAATAACCATGATAAACCATGGTCAACAATGATCAACCATTGTCAATAACCATGGCTACATTGTGACACAGATTGTCTCATGGTCCAACATCACATTATGACAAGCATTGTCAGCCATGGTCAATCATGGTTAATCATGGTCAACCATGTTTGATAAAATAAATCATGGTCAGTCATGGTCAATCATGCTCAACCATGATGCAACATCGTATTGTGACAAAATTTGTCTCAATATGAAAATCAACTTTGGTCAACCATGGTCCAACATTACATTGTGACAAATATTGTCCTGATATGAAAATCAATCATAGTCAACCATGGTCTAACATTGCATTGTGACAAGGATTGTCTCTATGAAAATGAATCATGGTCAACTATAGCCAATATTGTTTATTTTAGATTTTGTAACATTTATTTTAGGGTTTATATACCTTTGGTTTATAATATTAATTCCTTGGATTTAATATTATTCCCTTGCATTCATAATCCCTTGGGGTTTTAGTATTAATCCCTTGGTTTTATAATATTAATCCCTTGGGTTTATTAATGTAAGGCTCCATATTCCTAGGGTTTAATATTAGTCCCTTGGGTTTTTATTATTAATCCCTTGGGTTTATAATATCAATCATGGTCAACCGTGTTTTTAAAATCAATCATGGTCAACCATGGTCCAATGTTGCATTGTGAAAAGCATTGTCTCAATATGAAAACCAATCATGGTTCAACATCGCATTGTGACAAACATTGTCTCGATATGAAAATCAATCATGCTTAAGCATGTCAAACATGCTGCAATGTCGCATTATGACATTGATTGTCTCAATATGAAAATCAACCATGGTCAACCATGTTTATTTTAGGGTTTATAATATTTGGGGTTTATATATCTTGGGTTTATAATATTAATCACTTGGGTTTAATATTATTCCCTTGTATTCCTTTGGGGTTTTAGTATTAATCCTTTGGGTTTATTATTCTCTTTGGTTTATAATATCAAACACTTAGATTTATTAATATAAGGGTTCAACCATGATCAAGCATGGTCTGACGTCGCATTGTCACAAAGATTGTCTCAATATGAAAATCAATCATGGCTAACCATGGCCAATCATGGTCATTCATAGTTAACCATGGTTAATTACACTCAATATGAAAATCAACTATGGTCAATCATGGTCACATTGTGACAAACATTGTCTCCATATGAAAACCAACCATGGACCAACGTCTCATTGTGACAAAGATTATTTCGATATGAAAACCAGTGATGCTCAAGCATTTTCAAACATGGTCCAACGTTGCATTGTGGCATTGATTGCATCAATATGAAAAAAATCACGGTTAACAATGTTTATTTTAGGGTCAATTGTGCTCAACCATGGTGTAACGTCGCATTGTAACAAAGATTGTCTCAATATGAAAATCAATCACGCTCAACCATGGTCCAACATCGCATTGTGACAAGGATTGTCTCTATGAAAATCAACCATGGTGAATTATGGTCAACATTGTTTATTTTAGGGTTTATAATATTTATCTTAGGGTTTATATACCTTGGGTTTATAATATTAATCTATTGGGTTTAATATTATTCCCATGGGTTCATAATCCATTGGAGTTTTTGTAGTAATCCCTTGGGTTTATTAATGTAAGGGTCCATATTGCCAGGGTCTAATATTATTTCCTTGAGTTTATAATCTCGTGGGTTTTTAGTATTAATTCCTTGGGTTTATTAATCACTTAGCTTTATAATATCAATCATGGTTAACCATGTTTTGTAAAATCAATCCTGGTCATCCATGGTCTAAGGTTGCATTGTGACAAACATTGTCTCAATATGAAAACTAACCATGGTCAACCATGGTTCAATGTCATTTTGTGACAAAGATTGTCTTGATATGAAAACCAATCATGCTTAAGCATGGTCCAATGTCGCATTGTGACATTGACTGTCTCAATATGAATATCATTCATGGTCAACCATGCTTATTTTAGGGTTTATAATATTTATCTTGAGGTTTATATGCCTTAGGTTTATAATATTAATCCTTTGGCTTTAATATTATTCCGTCAGGTTCCTAATTGCTTGGGGTTTTAGTATTAATCCCCTACGTTTATTATTCTCTTTGTTTATAATATAAAACACTTGGATTTATTAATATGAGGGTTCAACTATGGTCAAGCATGATCCAATGTCTCAATATGAAAATCAACTATGGTTAAATATGTTTATTTTATGGTTTCTAATATTTATCTCACGGTTTATATACCTTAGGTTTATAATATTAATCCCTAGGATTCATAATCCTTTGGGGTATTAATCCCTTGGGTTTATAGTATCAAACCCTTGGATTCATTAATCTAAGGGTTCAACCATGGTCAAGCATTGTATAATGTCACATTGTGAAAAATATTGTCTCAATATGAAAACTAATCATGGCCAACCATGATCAATCATGGTCAGCCATGGTCTTTTGTGTTCAACCATAGTTAGCCATAGTCAACCATAGTCACCCATGGTCTTATGTTTCATTGTGACAAAGATTATCTCAATATGAACATAAACCATGGTCAATTATTGTTAGGGTCCCACCCTAACCCCCTTATTCATGTCATGGGATCACGTCATAGTCAAGAGTCAATAAAGCCCATATTAATATTTGTAAGTGGTTAACCCAGTTAGTTGCAAATGGGGCCACAATTAGTTGTAAATGGGCGGTAGTATTAGATAGATGGTATTAATAAAACCCACGGTATTGGCCCGTGGTATTGCATGTAGGAGTCATATATAAAGGATAGAGACTCCCTGCGAGGAGGATCGTGTCTTGTTTTGTAATCGAGCTCTGCTCTATTGGAGGTTGCCCCCTCGAAGAGGCCTGTGAACATTTCTCTCTGAGTAATAAAATCATTGCTATTCTGTGTTCTGGGTATATTTTCTTCGCATATTCTGTGTTCTGGGTATCTTTTCTTCGCATATTCTCTGTTCGGTGTTACTTTGCAGGTTAAGAAGCATAACAAGTGGTATCAGAGCACTTTCCAGGGCTCGGTGGGATCTCCAAATTTTAGCAAAAAAAATTTTTGGCTAGAGACGTGTTCCGGCGTCTTTAAACCACGGGATCTGTCGTTAAGCGCATAAACCTGCGGATTTGGGGAGGCATGCACGCAGGAAATACAAGAGGTGGTCACGTCTGTTGGACTCCCTTGTAACCCCTGTGGGTACCCCTTCGAGTAGTAGCGCATTAGACAGAACCGCGCACGGAATGTCTTCCACGTACCCTCTGGGTATATAGGAAGCCCCATAGCCACCTTGAAGCCTCGCCATAGATAAACTTTCGGCCGTCTTGTGGCTACAGTACACCGAGAACAGCACTCGGAGAGATTACTCGCCCGTACGATAGGTAGTCGGGTTGTACGGCTAAGGGTACGGTCGATCCTCCTTAGTTAGAGCCCTGAAACATTGGGCCGAGTACTACTGTCAGACCCTTATGTATATTGCGATCTGTAGCACCTGACACTCCTCAAGACCATAGTTCCCTTTCTATCGGGGGATTGCACATCATCTATTCTAGATCAGCGAGTGCAGCAGCAGCAGACATCAGCCCCGCCGCTTGATCCGCTCAGCAGAAGCAGTGATCCACGATCCAGATCTCTCCGATCCACCCGATCGGCGTAGTGGTGAAGGGTTCCTGTGCCTGGCTTTAATTTTCGCAGGACTTTTGGCAGCTGTGACATTTTGAGGAATTGACAACTACAGTATTTCTCAGGAGGAGTAAAACTCCGTTAGGAGTTTAAAAAAAAAAAAAGTCTAAGATCTTCCGAAGCACTTATTTGTGATCTAGCCCATCAGCATCAGGACAACGAGCTGAGCAAGGTGGTACCATTCAATTTCTGCACAAAAAAAAAATTTTGCGGTCGCAATTTTTCAGCAAGTTGGTGTATGGTAGCAACTAGAGCTCAAGCA